>CAJFCY010000594.1:0-12305 GCA_904066265.1 Eimeria zaria
GGGATCCTTGTGCGCACCCTTCGCCGAGAACCATGTGGTGCTACCAAGTGTAACGAGAGTCCTTGATCTTATCAGAGGGCTATCGTGAGCTGTGAAAAAGCCAAAACTTATACGAAAAGTGTCCGTAGAAGCAGCTGAACTCCTCCTCCACAGCTTAGGCAACCATAGCGCTGCCGCTCGGCTGCCTACGCACGGGGAGGTGGGGCAGCCCAGTATGTGTTGCAGAGCACCTCGCTGCAACTCGTTGGGCACGGGCAGCCCCATATCGGACACATCCAAGCCCGCTTTTTGTGCATTTACTAACTCAATAGGCATTTGTTGAACACTTCCTTTGAACACTTGCTTCTCCATTAGTAGGTAGTCTGCGCACTACTCGTTGCACATCTCTCAACTGCACGTAGAGCACGTCTCAACTGCGCGTAACGCACGTCTCAATTGCACGTAAGGCATGCTACAGTAACTATAGGCAATTGGTAGACACTTCAGTAGCCAGGCATCGTTCCAGTCGGACCGCACGTATCAACTTCATCTACAGTATGATACACGTGTGCTGCTTGCTTTAGCTCTGCAGACAATAGCCAAACTATTGTCCACACACACAAACACACACGCACGCACTCAGCAGCTAGCCTTCAAACAGGTGGAAGTATATGCACCGATTCCCCATACTCTACGCTGCAGGTAGTTCCTATAATCCCCTTCAGTCCTAACTCACCTGCAAACTTGGAACTTATCAAAGTCACTCTAGAGATGCATGCGGTGGGAATTGCAATGCCTCTAGGGATAAGCCGGCGGCATAAGAACGTGATTGTATACGACCGTTCAAAACATGACAGGAGAGTTTTAGTCGCTCCCCCTATGCAGGGAGGCCAGTGCTGCTCGTAGTTTAATGTGAATAGCGGTCAGCTAGCATTACCACTGGATTAGGTTCTTCGGCCAACCTACAGTAAACTGCATGTGAACTTCCACACATTCTACAGGAACTGCAAGAGCCCAACAGCAATAGATAGGGATGTCGGCAGTAAGTGCTGCCCTTGCAACTGTAGCTGCAAAAAACGCAAAATATCCCTTACTCAAAAGCAAACTACAGGAGCGGCAGAGGAAAGAGCAAATATCCAACCCTTCCGCACTAGTTACTCAGAACTAGTTACTCGTTGCCTCGCCGAAGATCCATTAGATCTAACGTGCTCATGACAAGGATCCGCAATCAAAAAAGGCCAAAATGAGAACCCCAAACTAAAAGCCACCCACGAATGGTTCGGCACAACAGAACAGCGTTACGCAGACCGCCCAGGTCTCTAGCCTGGCCAGCGAGGGCACCACACAACAATAAATTTTGCATCCCTTCCCTCCTCTGCCACGTATGCGCAGACCTGGTCACTTCAAAAGAACCATTGCCACTCCGAAGTGCTACTTTTAGGAAATCTGACCCAACACACAAAACCAGACATTCACAATATCCAACATGCACTCTTCACCACGCGGGATCGCACAAAGGCTGGGCAACGTGTGCACACACCACCATAGTGTCTCACCTCAGACTGCACAACGAAGAACTATGAAGTGGAACACATGGCAACTTCAACTTTGTGTGTTCATGGAAGGAAGCCGCCTCATGCCGTGCTGCAGCCATCAAACATCGCGGAAGCCAGAGGTGTTGTAAGGGCCGGCCAGAGAGACCGTTTGAAGTGGGTCTATTTGCAAGTATCGCCTTCGGCTAAGTAGCAAGACTCTAAAGAGATGAGTTCGTCAAAACCTCCCATAATGCTTTAAAGGAACCATCTTCTCTGCATGCTGAGCAGCTGCTGGCAGCCAGCAGCATGTGGCCGCGGTGCTGATGTGCAGGCGGCGCTTCTCGCGGCGCGAGCCGCCAGCCGGCCGCTTGAACTTTCAGGGGGCTTTGCTGTGCCTTTAGATTGGAGGCCTTTCGCACAAATCCCTATTATCAAACTGTAATTACTGACTAGTTTTGATTGCCGCGACGGCGGCCAAGTCCGGCCATTTTCCAGCGGATCTTCGGGTTGGCCGTGGATTCGTTGACCCGGCAGAAGCATGCCACGTGTAGGCCTCTGCGTCGCCCAGTGACTCCATCCGTTTAATCAATTTCTTGTCACATCATAGTAGTTGTTTGTGTACGCGGGCACCGCCATCTCTCAGCGTCCTGCTGGTGAAGCCGTAGGCTCACCTTCCCCTCTGGAGGTTCCCGGGGCTTTCGGGAGCTGGCGCATACACCTTTGCCGTACGTTTCTTCTTTGTTGTTCTCGCAGAACATCGCATCAACCGCCGCAGAGTTTGGGGGTGCGATCGCCACCTTTTCCTGGTGGCCCTCTTGCAGGAACCCTAAGAATGGCTGTCCCGCACATTTACATAGAGGGCACCAAGCAGCAGCGTGGCTTTGGAGCCTTCCTGGCTCGTAGCATTCGCAAAGCACTGTGATATCAAAACGCATATTGCTTTTTCTCGTGCAAGAAGCGCAGGCGGGGAAGGCCGCGGCAGTGGCGGGGCTGTGCGGTCTTAGTGGTGCTTGGCACAACTCGCACGCGCCACCCACAGCCGCGGCAGAGCTCTTGTTGATTCTCTCTCTCGTTTCCTGGCCCCGTAGTAACGCTTGTTTCTGCAGTTGAGAGGGCGGGAGCTAGGGATACAGGGGTTCTTACTGACTGGCGCAACGAGGATTCGCGGTGGAGACGAGTTTGTGTTTGATTCCCCCTACGTGCTGGTAGAATAGAACTTGTGAGAGAGCGAGTTTATCAAGACAGTGTTCTCATTGGTGCTGTGGCCGGGGCCGCAGTCGGCATATACTCGTCGTCCCGCGGAGGAGTGATAGTGTGTCTTGTCAAGGCACATGGGTTGCATAGGCCGCGCTTGATTCCGTCTGCACATTCGAGTGCATTTTAGCCGAGCGTGGTTGCTTCCTCAGCAGGGGGAACTTCGTGAGGGGGCTGTGGGTGTTTCTGTGCAACTCTGACTTGGTGGCGTCCCTGTACACCCGGCAGCGTTTGTGCTTGGCAGTTATTCTGCAACAGCAGTAGAGGAAGCGGAAGTCGTGAGTGCGGCTGCCGACGGAGAGCCGCTTTTGGCATAAGTGCTGATATGCTGCATAGGAGCCACCAATGAATAACCCGCCACTATGGCGCACCATGCAGACAGTTCAAAATCTAATCAAAACCCTCTTAGAGATGCCAGGATTGGCGGCATCTGGCGGCTGGGCCGTAAGATCGGCTCAGGGTCCTTTGGAGACATCTACAAAGGTAATGTTTCAGTGGCGCATTGCAGTGACACCTGCCCATACTTTTAGGGCAGCGATCATCGTCCAGTGCTCCAATGTGTAGCTGCTGAGGCAACGCGAATGCAGGGCCTGTGACGATACTTGAGTATATGCACTCGCTGCAGCACGGGAAAGCTCAAGGCACTGTGCACCATACTAGCCAACCAGTTGAAAGTGCTGGAATGTAAGGTCTTGCGCGGGTTTGGGCTGCCTTTGTTTCAGGTGTGAATGTACAAACTGGAGAGGAGGTGGCGATGAAGGTAGAGAGTGCCAAAGCAAAGCACCCCCAGCTCATTTATGAATCCAAGCTTATAAAGCATCTACAAGGGGCTCCTGGGATAGCACAAATCTACTACTGTGATGCAGAGGCTGACTTCAACATCATGGTTATGGAACTGCTGGGCCCAAGCCTTGAGGATCTGTTCAACCTCTGCAGTCGCCAGTTCACGCTGCGGACAATTCTGATGATCGCTGACCAAGTTGTGAGTACCCTGATGCCACTTCCCAAGATGAATATTGCTCCCTGGAACGTGGAACGAATCCACTGTCGAATTCACTTCCCACATCCATCGCTGGGGGTTGCGATAATTGATCTTCTGCTTACTGTGTCGCCACCTGGACGCTCGTGGGTGGTCTCCGCAGCTCGACCGCGTTGAGTATTTACACAGCAAGAATTTCATCCACCGCGACATCAAACCGGATAACTTTCTGATCGGGAGAGTGAATGGACCTCACCAGAGTGTAGTAAGAACCCCTTAACACTGTTACAGTAGCATCGACGTGCATACGCGCATCTGGTTCGTAGCAATGCTGAGATAGATGGCCATAGCCTAACTAGTTCTGTATACTCCAGGTAACAGTTTTAGTTACTGGTGGCCCTCTATACACCTGTGGTCTGTGGGTTGGATGCACAGATATACATGATAGATTATGGGCTTGCAAAAAAGTACCGTGATCCGAAGACACACCAGCACATCCCATATCGGGAGAACAAGAACTTAACGGGGACAGCGCGTTATGCCTCTATCAGTGCACATCTTGGCTCGGAACAAAGCCGGCGGGATGATTTAGAGGCTGTGGGCTACGTCCTCATGTACTTCTGCAGGGGTGAGAACACTCTGGCAGCAAATCGTTCTTCTTTGCATCCGTTGTTGGACGCCAGATGCCTGCTTTGTTGGACACTCCGTGCATTTTGTTCGAACAGTGCGATATTGCATGTTTGTGCCGTTGTGGAGCAGCTGGAACGCTACCCTGGCAAGGCATCAAGGCGAACACGAAGCAAGAGAAATACCACAAGATCATGGAGAAGAAGATGTCAACTCCTGTCGAGGTGCTGTGTAAAGGATATCCTGGTATGCGCATTTGTGCAACTGACCCATGTGTGCCAGATAACTTCGTTTATAGTAGGCGCAGCTGGATCGATTGGAGGCTGCTGAAACTGTGGCTATCACTTATATGCTTAATCAGGTTGCTAGTCTGGAAATACTTTGTGGCTTTGTTCTTCCTCAGCGGAATTTGCGACTTACCTTAATTACTGTCGACAGCTTCGCTTCGAAGATCGGCCGGACTATGCGTATCTCCGGGGGCTTTTTAAAGATCTCTACATTAAAGAGGGATTTGATGTAGGCCGCATCCCCTCGTCTAGGTTGCCTTTGCCGTCTTATGGCTTTCCCTGTGGTCCCAGACGGGGCGCCTTAGGAGGAAGCTTCTCTGTCAGATGGGGGCTCTGAAAGGTGTGTGCGACTTGTCCGCAGCAGCAGGATGCTGCGTTCGATTGGACGCCGAAGCTAAATGCTCGGAATTCGAGCCTTGGTCACTCGGTGAGCAGTCTTTGTTACTGGTAATTCGTCGGCGTGTTCTAAATGCTTGTTAGAGCGGGCCTATGCGTGTGCATAGAAACAGCTGACGGGGTGTCCGCTTTTTAGGACATTTCGATAGCCGTCCCAAATCACACAGCCATTGTAACCCTGCCACAAGTAAGAGTGTCTATTGCTTACCTCAGGGGGATCGCCTGCATGGCCACTGCAACCAGGAGCCGCGGCACCGCTCTAGAAGGGAACAAGATAGGCTTGCTCGTGAGGCTTTGCGAGCACACTCCGCTCCTTCCTTGTGATGTTTGCGGTCCTAGGCAGTGTAATCTCTGTCATTGCATATATGATTGTTGGCGATGTGCTGCAGCGGGACGGAGTCGAGATGCCAGTAAGAACCAAGTCGTGGCGGGAAACGGCAATTTAGTCAACCCTTCGATGGCAACGAACCCAGGCGGACCGTCGTACGTTGATATTTCGTCAACGATTTTGTAGATGGCTGATGTATCTTTTGGTTTAGAAGTGCTTCTTATTGAATCCTCGCTCTTCACGTTCGTGGATGGAGTTTTAATCATATTTGTGGGCTGCTTTGCTGCGTGTTCTTCGATGAAACTCAGAGTGATGGCGCCGGAGCGCGGGGCTGGTGAAGGCGTTGTGCAGAATGCACTCGAGGCACAGCAGGAGAAAGACGAGACGTAAGGAGCTTGGCTGATGCTTCTCTTTGTTGAGCAGCCCATCCTGTCTGTTAGAGTCTTTCATGATGCTTGTTGAGCTGCTAGTTCTAGTGGTGTTGGTCGCTTTTCGTAGGAGAGTGGCGTTTGAGGCTTTCATGTAGGCACTACCCGCTGGCTTCTTCTGTGCCCGGCTGAGGCAATTTCTATGTGATCCGGGTGTTGTGCTTGCAGGACGAAACAACGCAGCCATTTGTCTTGCTTGCCTTTTGTAAGATCTACCATGCCTTAGTTGTCACCAGCCCCGAGTCCGAGCCATCTTCTTGTAGCTGGTGCTGAGTTGCAGTTGGCGCCGATTAGCACTCTTTAGTGTGCTTTGTTGGTCCTTCTTCGCAGTTTTGTGTCAAATCTCCCACGAAGACCTGAGCAGCGGACATCGCCTTCCCGCATTATGAAGCAGCGATCTGAATTTGGCGTAAACAATCACGCGTCGTTGGTTGAACGGATGCGCAGTTGATCGGTGTGTATGCTCCGCCGTTGGACCCGCCGCGTGTTCATTGTGTCATCCGAGGGAAGGCAAAGCACGGAGGCGCGTTGCGAATGTTGGGATCCACAGCTGCTTAGAACTTCTGGAGCGGCACCAAAGACGAGTCGTGGCGATCATGCTGCTGGTTGCACAGACTTTGTATCTTGGGGCCGGGTGCAGCCGGTTTTAGGCGTGGACAGTAGTGCGCCACCGAGAGCCGACGCCATCACAGATCCGTAACAAGTAGCTTAACAGGTAGAGTGCTTTTGGCAGTATGGAATCCCAGCGCTGAAGATGCTAGTGGATCCAGAGGCGTTGGCCAGCGCTCGAGTTGTGGACGCGGCGGACGCGGCAGATGACCCGTGGTGCAGGATGGAGCTAACGTTGTCTCAAGCTTAGTGCACGGATTTTGCTTCCTTCAGGAGGCGCTAGCTGCCATACTTTGAGTTGACAACTGTTGCTATGATCTGCCTACTTCCCGCGAGAAAGGCTTGGTAGTTAAGAAAAGGCTTTCTGTTTGGTGCAGCTGTTGAGCAACTTGAGTTATTCAGTGTACCTGAGGTTTACTATCCTCGGTACAGCCCCTTTTGTTGCCCTTAAACGCTGCATTGCTAGGAGCAGCGGTACGACAGGGTAGGGAGGTTCCTCAGTTTTGTGCTATGCGGACGGCGGAAGCCGCCCGGCGTCGGGATCTGTGTGCTTAAGGAACTAAGGAAAGACAGCACCTAAACGACACTACAGATTATTTTGGTTCTTGTTGAAATAAAGTACTCAATAGTGCTGAGTGTTCCAGCCGTTTCCCCCAACACAATAACGCAGTTCCATGACGTTACAAGTTTGCGCAGCTGCACAAACAGTTACCCCTGAGTAGAAACGCGACAGCAGATGCGCCTCAAGGCTCTCCTTTCGAGCACTGTATGCATCCCGGGGGATGACGGCACCTATTTCGGTTGATGCAAACGCGTGCTTTTGCACGAGCCCATCGAACTCAGCGGAGCCAGTCGTTCGCTGCTTCTGCCATGCCCGCCCCTACGCAACAAATCTCTGGAGGCTTTTTAAGCACTGCTCTAACTTTGTACACTGTTGAGTTGCGGACTCGAGTGCGGCTTGGTGCACCGCCAGCACTTGCGAAATGGCAGATACGGGGTCCGGCTGGGTTCTCCGAGCTGCTTGGGTGATAGCAGCACTCAGCTCGTCCATTTGCGCATCGATATCTAGCACACGCTGCGACATGCTCTGCTCAACTGTTGAACAGACGCTTCGCTGTTCTTGAGGGGAAAGTTTGGCCAACAGGCTGCTTTCTATCGACGCCAGTAGGTTTGAGAGGTCGTTTTGCTGCTGCTCAATCATTTCAATAGTTTCACCAACAAACAGCTGCCGGCGGTGCACGCGCTGCTGCTCTTCTCGTATGCTAGCGAGGGCTCGTGATTGCGTAATGAGGGATGCTTCCACCGCAGCCACCTCTTGGGCCAGCTCATCGAATTGCCCTACTTTCCTCTGAAGCCTCCTCTCCCAGTTAGTTAGAATGTCATCCATCCTTTCATGCTGCATTGTCTCTAACGCAACCTCTTCTGGGAGGACCGCCGGTGTGCTTCGAACGGCTGCTCCCGTCGCTGTTGCAGTGTTCGCTTCAACACCGTTTCCTGATTTAATCCCGAAGAGGGACCCGACGGCTGGAGCAGCATTCGGAGCAGTGGAGGTGTTATCAGTTCCGGGCTGAGTCTGACTCTGCCCACCGGCCGTATTCTGCTCGACAGCCGATGAAGACGCAGAAGCCTCTTCGCCCCCCTTTTGTCCGCTTTTTGTTTCTGTTGAGGCTTTTGCAGCTCCCGACAACAAGCCTCCAGTGCTACCACTGCTTCCAGATGCACCAAAGCCAAAAAGAGATGATCCACTCGTGCCTGCCTGCCCAACTGTCTGTGACTGCTGAGGCGTCCCCGAGACGGCAGCAGGGGTCCCAAACAAACCGCTACCTTTTCCATCAGCCCCTGTAGCAGCACTTCCGACAGCGCTGGAGGCATTTCCGAAGAGACCCCCACCACTGGCTGCTTTCGCTGCGTCCCCTAGGCTCCCAAAAAGGCCAGTTCCCTTCGAAGTATCAGACGTTCCGGCCCCTGCGCCGGGAGCAGCGGGCAATGTTCCTGTGCCCGTTAAGGCAGTACCTGATGAATCCTTTCCACCCAAGGAGCCTCCAGCAGGTTGATTTGTCTCAGGAACTGCTGCTGAAGACGATCCAAACAGTCCTGCTGAAGTTGAGTCTGGTTTGCCACTCGTTGTTGCAGCTGTGCTGCTGCTGTCGAAGAGGCCCCCTTTTGGCGCTTCCGCTGTGTTCCCCGACGTCGACAGTCCGCCAAATAACCCTCCTGGTTTTGCAGTCTCGTTTGGCTTGTTGGTTGCAGAGGTTCCGCCAAACAAGCTCGGTTTTGTGGCGTCGGACGACCCAGTGGTTGCACCGGCACTTCCCCCGAAGAGGCCGCCTTGAGGAGCATTCTGTGCGCTTACAGGAGCGGCTACGCTCCCAAACAGACCTCCTGTCGGGCCGCTTGCCGCAGTGGCACCTGACCCCAATCCCGATGTGCTATTGCTCCCGAAAAGAGAACCAGATGCGTTGGCAGGCATGCCTGCCCCACTGCCGAACATACCCCCACCCGAGGGCGTAGAATTTGATGAACCTAAACCGAATAAACCACCCTCTTTTGGGGGTGCCGCTGGGGTTGCTGCACCACCCGTACCTGGTGCTGCAGCAGCTGCTGCCGGAGCGCCAAACAAGGAGCCGGTTGTCGTATTGCCGAATATGCTGGAAGTCGTCCCGGAACCAGAGGCCTGCCCAGTGGAACCAAAGAGGGTTCCAGAGGCAGCAGGCGCCGTCGCTGTTGGGGCAGTAGTGCCTGACATGTTTCCAAAGAGGCCTGAGCCTCCGCCGCCTAGCATGGTCGCTTGCAAATTTCACTATCCCCAGGAGGTAATCTTTTCGGGGGATCGAACATTTGGTCCTCTAATTTAAATCCTTATCTGGATCCATATATTATTTCACTGATAAAAACAAGAGATCTACCATCCTTGAGGCTACGGGGCTGGGGCTTTGAGCGGTAACGAACCGTCTGCACGCTGCTGCATGCAACACGTTGTAGACAGAGAAACCATGCAATTTACATACAGGCACTAACAACAAATTGTATGCCGACAAAATACGAGTTTAATTCTGCAGTGGCTTCTTAAGGGAATGCGGGGGTCCCAGCAACAGTGGATCTGTTTAGTCAAGCAACACGCGACAGAAATGTCTAAGTGGATATAGCCAAGAGCCACTTGCTGTGTACACATAATTAAGCGCATTTGTACTTCTATTTATTGCAACATTGTCGGATTTTGCCTCTTTCGATATTTCGGTCCAGTGTAGGGGGCCGGCGTCATCGCCCCCCTTAGCCCTCTCAGTAGAACTGTGTTTTCCTCAGGGTATAATATGCTCTCTCTCTCTCTCTCTCTCTCTCTCTCTCTCGAAAGGCGGCACCTGCATTTATTCTTACATTCAGGCTGAATACTGATGGACAATTTGGTGTTTAACACTTCTCAAGAGCGTTAATGCATGCACTATCCGGGGCCCGGCTGTGTTAGTGTAACATGCCCTACGTGCAGCCTAGACGTGTACTCCGACTGGTGCGCGACTGCCTACTAATGGATAAGGAAGCGCTCAACAGTTACCTATTGAGTTAGTACATGCAGCAAAAGGGGGCTTGGATGTGTCTAGATATGGAGCTGCCGTGCACCACGAGTTGCAGCGAGGCGCGCTGCAGCACATGCTGGGCTGCTAAAACGAGGGTTCTTGATCTTATCAAAGGACTATCGTGAGATGCGAAAAAGCCAAATACGTATAAGAAAAGAGTCCGTAAAAGCAACTGACCTCCCCCCAGACCTTAGGCAACCGTAGCGCTACCGCTCGGCTGTCTAACCACGGGGAGTTGGGGCAGCCAGGCATATGTTGCTGCGCACGTCGCTGCAACTCGTGCTGCTCGGCAGCCCCAACTCTAGGCACATCCAAGCCCCCTTTTGCTGCATGTACTAACTCAATAGGCAATTGCTTAACACATCCTTCTCCGTTGAGGTAGTGTACGCACCAGTGTGTGTACACGTCTAAAGCGCACGACTCAACGTCTCAACTGTTGGGCCGTGCTCGGAATGCACGGCTCGACTCCACGTAAGGCATGCTACATCTGCCCCCCTCGCCCGCAGAGGGCACACGCCCTCGTGTGCTGTGGTAGGAAGGAGGAGTGGAAAATAGGAAAGGAAAAGAGAAAACATGAACTCGCCAAAAAGAAAACCCCGTGTTTTTTTGTGTGTTTGGTCCCAGGAGGTTTCTGGGAGGTTTCAATGCTGTATTTTATCTTGAAAAAGAGACTGGAGATGCTCCCTGGAAATAGATTTACGAAGTTGCTCCTCAGAGACCCATTCTGTATGCTTTCCACCTGCCCACCGAACTAAATATTCCCGTTTTTCCTGACCTCTGCGCGTTGTTAAACGAGTGTCGAGGATCTCCATCTCCTCCAGCTGCTCTCTCTCCCTGTGACGCTCTTCTTGCTGAGTGCGAAGGGTACGAGGATATTTTGGGGATTCCCGAAACTTCTTTAGAAAACCAACATTTACCGTATGACGACATCTCCAGTTTGGTGGCAAATCCACAATGTAAGCCAATGCATTGACACGAGAATGGACCGCGAACGTTCGTACCCATCGCATAGCAAACTTCATCGGCTGCTCGCTCCCCTGCGCGCTACGGAGGGTGTGCGAGTCGACAAGAACCAGGTCGCCTGGGTTGAAAGTGATGGCGGAGCGTCGTTTGTCGTAATTTGTAGCCTGACGTTCCTGTGCTTTTCTCATACATTCCCGTGCTGCTGCTAGCTATATGCGAAAGTCTGAGGCCGCATTTATACGGGGCTAGCTGCCGACCGCCAGGACCAAGACCGGGTCAGCCAACGGCATTTCGGTGTGAACGAGAGATGCCGGAGAACAACGGGCAGAAGAGTGCACCGTTGAATTATAAACTCATTCTGCACAAGGAAGGAATCAAGCCATTTTATTGGGTTCTGCTGAGTGTAGAGCCGTAAATACTGAGCCAGCGTGCGGCTGGTGCGTTCCGTTTGCCCGTCTGCTTCCGGATGGTTCGCGGTGGTCTTGCTGTGGTCTATATTGAGTTGCTTCATAAGCTTTTGCCAGAATGCGCTGACGAACTTCGGGTCGCTGTCAGTTATGACACTTTTTGGGAAATCGTGGACTTTCCATACGTGATTAACGAATAACTGCGCTACTCCCTCAGCGGTAACCGAGCGTGAACAGGGAATGAAGTGCGCATACTTTCTGAGTCTGTCCAAAACCACGTAGAAACGATTGCAGCCTCTTACTGAAGGTAAACCTACTACGAAGTCCATTGAGATATCCTTCCAGATCCGTTCGGGTATCGGAAGACTCTGAAGGAGGCCGGATTTGAGGGTGCTTCGCGGCTTATGCTGCTTACACTCCGGGCAAGTGAGGACGTATTCCTCCGCTGAGGGATGCCTCCTAGGCCATCAAAAGGTCCTTGTCACTCGTTCTACTGTCGTATTTACTCCATGTTGCCCCGCTAAAGCATGATCATGCATTTTCCTAAAAAACTTCTGTGCAAAGCGATGCAGGAACTTATAAATGACGGAGGCCACGCTTCGTCTGGTACCACAAGAGATCGTCGTCTGTGCTGTAGTGCTTGACCCGTCGTCCGTTGTTGAGCTTAGCGAGAACTGCCGTTGCATGGGAATCTAATGGGTAGGAAGAACGCAATTTATAAAAGTGGTTGCAGAACACAGTACCTAACCTGCGGGGCGTCGTGAGAGAGCCTCGGCACCACATTGTTGATATCCTTGACACACTTGACAGTGAAATCGTACTGCGTCAGCCGGCAAAGGCACCTGACAGCTCTTTCATTATCTTAGTCTTGGAAACCCTTCTTGAGGTGGGTTAGAGACTGATGATCGGTTTGAATGGTGAAATGCTTGCCGTATAAGTAG
>CAJFCY010000595.1:0-12305 GCA_904066265.1 Eimeria zaria
AATATAATACTAAAATATAATTTAATATATATATATATATATATATATATATATATATATATATATATATATATATATAACAAAGACAAGCAAAGACAAACCAATAGCTTGCTGTTCCTGCTGCAGCAGCGGCAGTTTGCTGCTGCTGTCTTCACCGATGCAGCAGCAAAGATACGGCATAGAATGCAGCACAGCTGCTGTTGCTGCTCTTCTTGTGCTGCTGCTGCTGCTGCTGCTGCTGCAAGTGCTGCTGCTGCTGCTGCTGCTGCAGTGCGGGCGAGCAATAGCTGCCTCGCAGCGACTGATGTCTAAGTTGCTGCTGCTGCTGCTGCTGCTGCTCCACTGAGGATGGAGGTAGCAGCGCAAGTAATTGTCTGCTGCTGCAACAAGACCCTGCACTGAGAAGCCTCCTTCCAGAACAGCAGCCGCAGAAGCAGCAGCAGATGCAGCAGCAGAAGCAGCAGCAGAAGCAGCAGCAGAAGCAGAAGGCGATATGTTGATGCTGCTGCTGCTGTTGTTGCTGCCAGGAGACAGCAGAAGGCTGTCCATAGACTTTGGCTGAAAAGCAGCAGTACCGCGCCGCAGTGTCAGCTGCTGCTGTTGCTGCTGTTGCTGCTGTTGCTGCTGTTGCTGCTGTTGCTGCTGGTCCCGATCTCCGGAAACCGGTGTGTTTGAATCATGGCCCTGCTGCTGCTGCTGCTGCTGCTGCTGCTGCTGTTCTTCTATTTGCTGCTGCAGAAGCTGCTGGTGCCGCAGATGTCCCCACAGCAGCTGCAGGTCTGCACTGACAGCTGAAGTGCTGCTGAAGGGAGGCGTAGCGAGTTGAAGTGCTGCATGTACTGGGGGTAGCAGCAACTGCAGCTGCGTTGCTGCTGCTGCTGCTGCAACGCGACGCTCAGCAGCAACAGCAGCAGACATAGAAGAGGACATGCCCCTTGGAAGAGGTGGGAGCCGAGGCCGGAAGCTGCTACCGCCGCTGCTGCTGCTGCTGCCATTTGCCCTTGTTGCTCGTGTAGCAGCAACAGCAGCAGCAGCTGGTGGCGGCAGCAGCAGCGAAGTTACTGGCCAGTCAAAGGGTAAACCATGCATGCGCCGGTGCAGCACAGAGAAGGAGACAGTGCGGAGGAAGAGACAGAGAGCAGCAAAAGAAGCAACTTGTGGTTTCATAATACCTGATTCCAAGGCAGCCAGACAGCTGCTGCTCAGCTGCTGCTGCTGCTGCTGCTGCTGCTGATGTTGTTGCTGCTGTTGTTGCTGCGAAAAATGAACTCCTGAAGACCCAGATACACTGCCAGACAGCGATACAGGGTTCATGCCTACTGCTGCTGCTGCTGCTGCTGCTGTTGGTGCTGCTGTTCCTGGTGCAGCAGCAGCAGCTCCAACGCGGCGGCGGGTGCTGCTGCTGCTGCTGCTGCTGCTGGCAGGTGCAGCAGCAGACCCTGCATTTGTAGTTGTTCCCGATGCATCTGCTGCTGATGCACCTCCTTGTTTTGCTGCAGACTGTGCAGCAGCACTCCGATGACCAGCAGCAGCTGCAGCAGCAGCAGCAGCAGCAGAGTCTACAGGAGGCAGACGTGACAGCACCTGTCTCAGCAGCTGCTTCTCTGTGAAACCCCATGGCCGCTGCTGGTGCTGCTGCGGGCGAGAGTGCAGCAGCAAACCAGTAGGGGCGGCTTTGCTGCTCGTGCTGCTGCGGCTGCTCCATTCAACCGCACAAAAAGCGAACATCTGCTGCTGCTGTTGCTGCTGCTGCTGCTGCTGCTGCTGCTGTTGCTGCTGCTGTTGCTGCAGGGGTATATAAACAGCTAAGGTGGCAGAGGCACGGCAGTTCTTCACCGACTTGACGAGTGCTGCAGTTAACTGCTGCTGCAGCAAATCATTACCCGCATGCGCAGCAGGAATATATTCTTTCTGCTGCTGCTGCTGCTGCTGCTGCTGCTGCTGTTGCTGCTGCATCTGCTGCAGGGGCAGCAGAGAATGCTTCTGTTGTGTGCTGTTGCTAGTTGCTGCTGCTGCTTCAGATTCTTGCTGCTGCTGCTGAGTCTCTGCGTGTTGCGGTTGAGTTACAGCAGCAGGTGCAGAAGCAACATTTAGACTTGCTGTAGCAGCAAGATGATGATGGAGCAGATGCTGCTGCAGCAGATGCTGCTGCAGCAGCTGCTGCTCTGTATTAAGAGACAGTGCTACATGCAGTGCAGCACGAGCAGCAGCAAACATGCCGATGCGGCAGAGGGAGACAACCTTAACTTCTATCACAGGGTAAAACCTTAGGCTGCCTATTGTCTCCACCAGTCTCTCATCAACATCTGCTGCTGCTGCTGCTGCTGCTGTTGCTGCTTCTGTTGCTGTTGTTGTTGCTGCTGCTGTTGCTGTTGCTGGTGTTGTTGTTGCTGCTGTTGCTGGTGTTGTTGTTGTTGGGGGCAGCGGGGTGGATGTTTGATCCTTGGCTGACGAGGGCGCGCTGTTGTTTGCTGCTCCTGCTGCTGCAGCGGGAGCAGCAGCAGCAGCAACAGCAGCAGCTGTTGCTGCAGCATTAGAGGCATTCGCATGAGGAGCTGTAGCATGGGCATTCCTGTGCATGAGTATCTTCTGCTGCTGTTGTTGTTGTTGCTGCTGCTGCTGTTGCTGTTGCTGCTGCTGCTGTACGAGCAGCAGGGCAGCATTGAAGTAGCTGCTGCAGAGCTTCCAGGCTAATGACAGCTCACCGCAGCGCAGCAGAGCATCTCTAAGTTTTGCTGCTGCTCGTGGCTGCAGCAGCAAATCAATAGAAGGGACGAAGTTAGAACGGGTATACAGAGCAGCAGCAAACGGCAGCAGCTGCTGCAGCAGCAGCACACGAGCACGCACCCATCGGAAGTGACCAAACTTTAACAAACACTGCTGCAGCAGCTGCTGCAGCAAACTTGCCAAAGCACCATACGGCAGCATAGATAAAGGCATGGAGTCAAAGCTTCCTGCTGCTGCTGCTGCTGCTGCTGCTGCTGCTCCTGATGCTGCTGCTCCTGCTGCTGTTGCTGCACGGCCAGCTTTGGTACCGAGGCGCTGCTGCTGCATTACAGATGCAGCGCTATGCCCAGCTGCTTTTGCTGTCGCTGCTGCTGCTGCTGCTGCTGCTGCTGTTGGTGCCGTGGGAGCAGCAGCACAGGACGACATCCTCTCAGCAGTAGCTCGACCATCTGCTGCTGCATCCCGAGCAGCAGCAGCATGTGCACGTGGTGAGCAAACCTCTGCTGCAGCAGCACCCACAGCAGCTGCATCAGCAACCGTGGCAGCACCCGTATCAACACCCACAGCAGCAGTTGAAGCAGCACCAGCACCAGCACCATCAGCAGCATCAACAGCATCATCAGCAGCAGCATCTGCTGCTGCAGTAGCAGTAGCAGCAGCAGCAGCAGCAGCAGCATATTGTATTCTATTAAGTTGGTATCTAAGAGTACACGGCAACGCATTAGATAAACAAATGCTGCCTCTCCCCTTCAGCTGTCCATACACCGCAGCAAATGAAGAACGTTGGCAGTGGAGAGCAGCAAAACTATTAAATGCTGTGCTGCATAACTGCCGTGTACCTGATATGCTGCTGCTGCTGCTGCTGCTGCTGTTGCTGCTGCTGTTGCTGCTGCTGTTGCTGCTGTTGTTTTTTCGGGCTGATGCTGCATCGGGAGCTCCTGAAGCAGCGGAAGGAGCTTCAGGGCCTGATGTTGCTGCTGCTGCGTCTGCTGCTGCTGCTGCTGCTGCTGCTGTTGCTGCTGTTGCTGCTGGTGCTGCTGTATGTATCGGCGGTACATCCTCATCTTTTATTTGTGCACATTCTGCGCGCCTGACGCAGTTGGCGTCGCAGCACCTCCCGTTTGCTGCTGCAGTTGCTGCTGTTGTAGCTGAAGCAGCAGAAGCAGCAGCAGCAGGAGCAGCAGGAGGCTGCCCGCATGCAGCCATGGGGTGTCTGTACAGGGCATGTCGCAGCAATGCTGCTACTTCTGTACATATTTGAAGAAACCCAGCAGCAGCTTTGCTGCTGTCGTCCTGCAGCAGCTGCAGCAGCTGCAGCGCAACAGCAACAGCAGGCAGAGGCTTGTATGCATGCACCATTCTAATTTTATTGTTTATACTTTCATCTGCTGTTAATACCCAACGACCACCAAAACCCCAACTTTCAGGAGGCAAGTCAGCATCTTCTGCTGCTGCTGCTGCTGCTGCTGCTGCTGCTGCTGCTGTTGCTGTTGCTGTTGCTGTTGTTGTTCCTGCTGCGACACCTTCTGTCTCTCGTTGTATGTGCCCTGTTGCTGCTGCTCCTGGTACGCCTGCTGTTGCTGCTGCTGCTGCTGCTGTTGCTGCGACGCCATGAGCAGCAGCAGGAGCAGCAGCAGCAGCAGCAGGAGGAGCAGCAGCAGCAGCAGGAGCAGCAGCAGGTAAGCCTAATGCCTTTCTAGCATAATGCAGCAGCAAATTATTATCTCTAAGAGACGGCCACTGTCTTAGAAAATAACTAATTAATGTAGTCTGCCCATTCAGCAGCAAACTCTCAATTAATAGCTGCGGCTGCTGCAGCAGCTGCTCTCTGTATGCATGCACATCTACTTCAACTAGCTGCAGCAAATGAAGAGACAGCAGCAGCTGCTGTATTTTGTTTTTTTTATTATTTGTTAAATGTATATATAAACTATCTATTTGCTGCAGCAAACCACATAAATATAAACGACCTGATACATTCGTGAAACCCCCTTCTCCAACAATATCTACCTTCCTGCTGCTGCTGCTGCTGCTGCTGTTGCTGCTGCTGTTGCTGCTGTTGTTGTTGCTGTTGTTGTTGCTGTTGGTGTTGTTGCTGCTGTTCATGCTGGTGGTGCTGCTGCTGTCACTGATGTTGTTCCTGTTGCCGCCGTTGTTATCGATACTGTTGCTGCTGCTGCTGTTGTTATTGCTGCTGCTGCTGCTGCTGCTGCTGCTGTCAAGGGAGAGCAGTCTGAGTGCAACTCGTGTTGCAGTGCTGCTGCTGAGAGACAGCAGCCGCCGTGTTGCAGCTCCTAGGGAAGAAGGAAGCAGCAGCAGCTGCTTCAGCTCTGCCTCAGCAAGCCATTCCTGTAAGTAGCTAGCTGTCTTGCTGCTTGGGCAGCTAGCTAGCCAAGCAGCAGATGCTTCAGCAGCAGGACAGACAGCAGCATTGCTGACTAGCTAAACAACAAACCACACAAACACACAAGCACATAAACACAAGTGTTTGCAGACATACACCTAGCTAGCTGTCTAGCTAGCTGTCTAGCTAGCTGTCTAGCTAGCTGTCTAGCTAGCTGTCTAGCTAGATGTCTAGCTAGCTGTCTAGCTAGCTGCCTGGATGGCTACCTAAGCTGTTTGTTAAGTGCCCCGGTGGCTAGCTAGCTAGCTAAGGATAGCTAGCTGGCTAAGGCTAGCTAGCTAGCTAAGGTTAGCTAGCTAGCTGAGGTTAGCTAGCTAGCTAAATTGCTAATGCTAGCTAGCCAGTTAGCTAGCTACGCAGCCCAGGAGCTTGCTGGTCAGAGCACCAGTAGATAGCTAGCTAGCTAACTAGCTAGCTAGCTACTATTGGCTAGCTAGCTGGCTGGTGTTAGCTAGCTAGCTAGCTACTATTGGCTAGCTAGCTGGCTAGCTAGATAGATAGCTGTACCTTCAGCAAGGCCCTAGCAGCAGCATAGCCATTACAGGCAGCCAACGTCCGCACCACCTAAACGCAAAACCCTAAACCCTAAACCCTAAACCCTAAAAGTTAAACCCTTAACCCTAATGCAAGCCACCCAGCCCATAAACCCTAAACCCTAAACACATAAACCCTAAGCACATAAACCCTAAACCCTAAACACATAAACCCTAAACCCTGAAGCTTTAAGTTATTAAGTGTAAGACGTCGATATTAGGGTTTAGGGTTTAGGGTTTAGTCTACAGGGTTAAGGGCTTTGACTGTATGATGAAGGATTCGAGATGTAGGGTTTGAATATTAGGGTTTAGGGTTTAACGTATAGGGTTTAGGGTTTAGGGTTTAGGGTTTGGTAAACCCTCGCCACAATATTGCTCGTGCGTTTCTGAAGTGTAACATGTTATTAATTGTATTATGTGGTTTAGGGTTTAGGATATCTAAACAACACCTTTAGGGTTTAGGGTTTAGGGTTTAGGGTTTACCTTCTGGATGCCTTGCTCTGTCTGCATATCTCGATGCAGCTCCTTCCAGCTACTCCAAGTTGTTTTAGCTATCATCATTGCTGCATGATAGCTGCGCCAGGTGTATAGGCATGCACGTGCCTGCAGCAGCAGCAGCAAACAAGGCCCGCTGCTGCAGCAATGCAGCTGCTGCTGCTGCTGTGATACAGCGCGGAGTGCAACAGCAGCAGTTGCAGCAGCAGCAGCAGCAGCTCTCTCTTCGGCTGAAACTCCACAGAAGTCATCTTCATCGTCGTCCATGTCAGTGATACCTGCTGCTGCTGCTGCTGTTGTTGCTGCTGCAGCAGTTGTTGCTGTTGCTGCTGCTGCTGCTGTGCCGTATCTTGCCGTGTGCTCCAACGCAGCTAGCAGAGGGTGCTGTTCTAAGCAGCGACACTCAGTGCTGCTGCTACTGCTGCTACTGCTGCTGCTACTGCTGCTGCTACTGCTGCTGCTGCTGCTGGTGCTGTTGCTGCGGCTGGATGCATCCTTCTGTGGTGCTTCCATTGCCTGCTGCTGCTGCTGCTGCTGCTGCTGCAGAGCTGCTGCTTCTTCTTGCAGCCGAGCCTGACAGAAGGCTATAGTATTTATGCATGTCTGTACACTCCAAGCAGCAGACAGCAGCAAACCGTTGCGAGTTGCTGCTGCTGCGCTGCTGAGACGCATCACACAGTCTTGTAGAGACAACTCTTCTTTGTTTATTCTACATTCTTCTGCTGCTGCTGCTGCTGCTGCTGCTGCTGCTTCACCTGCTACTTCTGCTGTTGCTATTGTTGTTGCTACTTCTGCTGTTGTTGTTGCTGCTGCTGCTGTTGCACCGGCTGCTGCTGCAGCTGGTTCTGCTGCGGGCAGGTTTAAAGCTGCGTCCAGTGGCCATGCAGGAATTGCTGCTATTCCGCTGCCTGTAGGCTGCTGCTGCAGCACTGCAGCAACAACCCCCTCAGACACAGGCTGCTGCTGCTGTTGCTTCTCTTGCTGCTGCTGTTGCTGCGGAGGCGTTTGTGGCTGCTCCTGCAGCGGGGCGATATCCACGTCCTCTTCTACCTTGGGCTCCATCTGCTGCTGCTGCCGTTGCTGCTGTTGCTGCTGTTGCTGCTGCTGCAGCGCTTTCTCTATTATGCAACTGAGCAGCAGCTGCTGCAGCTCGGTGTCAGGAGACAGCTGGGCATCGGCTAGCTGCATGGCCTGCTGCAGACGTCCCTGTACACCCAGTGCTCTTGCTGCAGCAGCAAAACAGAGTTCTATGGCTGACTGGCTGTCGTCAGCAACAGCCTCCAGGTGTCTCTGCAGCAGCAGCAGCAGCAGCAGCATAAACAGCATCAGCCACATAAAGTGCAGCAGCAGCAAAAACCGCAACAGCAACAGCAACTGGAGCAACTGCAGCAACAACAGCATCTCATGCTGTCTGCATGGTGTTTATGCTTTCTGCAGCTATCCAGTGTTACTGCTGCAGCTGTTGCTGCTTCTGCTGCTACTGCTTGTGCTGCTGCTGCTGCTGCAGAGCCTTACCTTAGCAGCAAACGGTAGACAGAGGAGTTCACGGGGCCTCCAGCCTTCTGGGCGTACATACCAGCTATCTGTTGCTGCTGTCAGTGCTGCAGCAGCAGGCCCTGCTGCTGCTGCTGCTGTTGCTGTTGCTGCTGCTTCTTGTATAGCCCCTCGTGCCTGTATGATGCGCCAGCAGCGGTGTCTCTCTGCGAGCCACAGACGCAAGGAGCTGCTGCAGCAGCAGCAGCAGCAGCAAAGTTGCTGCTGCGCTAGCTGCAGCAGCGAACCCGAAGGCCACAACTCAGAGCAGCGCTCCGCTATTGCTAAAGGAGCAAGAATTGAAAGCTTACCTCCGCATCTGCTGCTGCTGCTGCTGCTGCTGCTGTTGCTGCTGTTGCTGTGGCCGCCGTCACTGCTGCTGCAGCTGCAACTGCAACTGCTGTCGCCACCGGTGTTGATGCCACTGGTGTTACTGCTGGTGCTGCTGCTGCTGCAACTGATACAACGACTGCTGCAACTGTTGCTGCAGCTGCAGCAGCAGCAGCTGCTGCTGCTGCTGCTGCAAGCAGCTGAAGTGTCTCTTCGCCTCAAGTATGTTCCTAGAAACAGCACCAGCTCTCGACGGAGTGCCAAAGAAGAAGCAGGAAAGGGGGGAGGCCACCTGCTGCTGCTGCTGCTGCTGCTGCTGCTGCTGTTGCTGTTGCTGCTGTTGCCAAGGAGCAGCGGGTATAGGGGTAGTGCTGACTGCAGCAGCACGCTGATGATGTCTGTCTGCAGCAGAGCAGCAAGTTGCTGCGCCTGCTGCTGCCCCTCCAGACGAAACAACACTTCAGATATCAAATCCTCAGGAGAAGCAAACAGCAACCCAAATAGCTGCTGCTGCTGCTGCTGCTGCTGCTGCTCCTGCTCCTGCTCTTCATCATCATCTTCTTCATCTAGCTGCTGCACAAGCTGCTGCTGCTGCTGCTGCTGCTGCCCCTGCTCCTGCTGCTGCTCATCATCTAGCTGCTGTAAACACTGTTGTTGTTGTTGTTGCTGCTGCTGTGGTTGTTGTTCATCACCATCATCTATTGGCTGCAGCTGTTGCTGCACCTGCTGCTGCTCGTCGTCATGTAGCTGCTGCTGTTGCAGTTGCTGCTGCTGCTGCTGCTGCTGCTGCAGCTGCAGCTGCTGTTGATCCTCCTCCCAATGCAGCTGTTCTAGTTGCTGCTGCTGCTCCGGGCTATCCAGCTGCTGCTGCTGCTGCTGCTGCAACTGCTGCTGCTCGTCGTCATCTAGCTGCTGCTGTTGCAGTTGCTGCTGCTGCTGCTGCTGTTGCAGTTGCTGCTGCTGCTGCTGCTGTTGCAGTTGCTGCTGCTGCTGCTGCTGCTGCTGCTGCTGCTGCTGCTGCTGCTGCTGCTGCTGCCTCTTCTTATCGACCAGCTTTTGTTTTGCTTCGGTTTGCAATTCAACAATTCGTTGAATATAACAAACTAAAGAAAGTAAATATCGACTGCCTTCCTCCTTCATACCCTCTTCCCCCCCTTCCTGCTGCTGCTGCTGCTGCTGCTGCTGCTGCTGTTCTAGCTGCTGCTGCTGCTGTAACGGATCTTCGGTCAACTCCTCTGTGTCCCCAAGACTGCTGTGTGCGGCGAGAGCAGACTCTTCACTCTCCTGCTGTTGCTGCTGTTGCTGTTGCTGCTGCCTTCGGTGCAGCAGCTGCTGCTGCTGCGGCTCTCCCCTCAAGACCTGCACGGCCTGAGATAGGAAGCTGCTGCGAGCAGCAGCAGAATTAAGCTGCTGCTTTCCTGCAGCAAGCTGCTGCATCTCTTCTAGCAATGAAGCAACTGCTGTGTTGCGCTGGTTCAGGCTGCAGCACAAACCCGCAACAGCAGCAGCAGCAGCAGCAGCAGCAGCAGCAGCAGCAGGATCGCAAACAACTGCACATGTGCCGACAGCGACTGCAATACAAGTCATGATACCAGCAGCAACAGAAGCAGCAACAGCAGCAGCAACAGCAGCAGCAACAGCAGCAGCAGCCTTGAGGCATGCTGCCACCACAGCTCTTCTGCTCTGATTGCATGCACGTCCCTTCCCATCCTGCTGCTGATTTTCTTGCTGCTGCTGCTGCTGCTGCTGCTGCTGCTGCTGCTGCTGCTGCTGCTGGTACTACTACTACTACTACTACTGCTGCTGCTGCTGCCGCTGGTACTACTACTGCTGCTGCTGCTGGTATTTTTGTTGCTGCTACTGCCCTTGCTTCTGCTTCTGCTACTACTACTGTCGCGCTTGCTGCTGCTACTACTGCTGCTGTTGCTTCTGCTGCTGCTGCTGCTGCTGCATGTACCTGGAGAGATGGGTTCTGAGGAGGTCTGCTTTGATAGGAAGTGTTTCAACTTGCAGCAGCAGCGAAGCCAGACGGACTGTACGCATACCCCGCGCCTCGATCAGCACCTCAAGCCTGCAGCAGCAGCAGCAGCAGCAGCAGCAGCAGCAGCAGCAGCAGCAGCAGCGGCAGCAGAAGCAGCAGAAGCAGAAGTAGTAGACGCAGCAGCAGCAAGAAGTGTAATGGTGCATGTGGTGAAGGGGAGCTTCCAAAGAGGGCACTGCAAAAACGACAGCAGCAGCAGCAGCTGCTGCTGCTGCAGTTGCTGCAGACAATGTCTTATAGAGGTGGCAGCGGTGGTAGCAGCAGCAACTAATTCAACAGTGGTAGTATCGGGATAGGTGGCGATCTGCGATGGCAGCAGCGAGAGCAGCAGCACCTACAACAACAACAGCAGCAGCAGCAGCAGCAGCAGTACAAACAACATGCGCATACCTGTCTATAGATGTTGCTAGGAGGTTTGTAAGGGCTGATGTTTGAAATGCAGCAGCGGCGCTGCTTGCTGGTGTTGCTGCTGTTGCTGCTGCTGTTGCTGGCAGCAGCAGCTGCTGCTGCTGCTGCAGCAGTTGGTGCCGCGAAGTCTTTTTAAGCTCCTCTGTCGCCCGCTGCAGCAACAGCAGCGAGACAGTAGCAGGAGCAGCAGCAGCAACAGCAGCATCAACGCATGCATACACAGCAGCAAGACTCGGAATGCTTTGCAGCACAGACACTGCTGCTGCTGTTGCTGCATCTGAGTATGTTGACAGACAGCAGTTAAACACGCATGTTGCTTCAGTTTCTGCTGCTGTTGCTGCTGCTGCTGCTGCTGCTGTAGATGGCATACACCTGAGCACCAAAGACAGCAGTAGCAAACGCAGCTGCGGTGGTTGCTGCAATATAGGGGAAGGCGATAGCAGCAGCAGCAGCAGCAACAGCAGCAACAGCTCCTGCTGTTGCTGCTGCATTCATGTGTCTAAAAAGGATAGATACTCAGCTGCCATCGCTGCTACCACTGCTGCTGCTGCTGCTGCTGCTGCTGCTGCAGGCCTTACGACTTATCAACTGCAGCAAGACACTTCTCAAGGGGCGGCAAGACAGCAGCTGCAGTATCGGCAACATCAGCAGCATCAACATCAGCAGTATCGGCAGCAGCAGCAGCAGCAGCAGCAGCAGGAAGGCAGCTGAGTGTGTCTCGCAAAGAAGCAAACGCCTCTGCCAGCTCGGCACTAATCTTGAGGTGTATAGGCAGCTCAAAGTGCTGCAGCAACTCCCTGCAGCAGCAGCAGCACAGACGCAAGGGCAGCAGCTGCAGCAGCAAGGTAATAGCCAGCAGCAGCAGCAGCAACATCTAAGCGAGCAGCAGCAGGGACAGAAGATTCAAGGATGCAGCAGCAGCAGTACCAGCAGCAGTAACAGCAGCAGCAGCAGTAACAGCAGCAGCAGCAAGTTGAGGAGCAACAGTACAGGCATCGAACTCGGCCGCAGCAGCTACAGCTACAGCTACAGCTACAGCAGCAGCAGCAACAGCAGCAGCAGCAGCAACTAACGCAGCAGTGGTGGCATCATTCTGCTGCAGTGCTCTAGCTAGGAGGAGGGACGGCGGCTGCAGCAAACGGCAGGCGAATGGTTCTGCTGCAAGAGACAGCAGCGAGGAGCAGGGTGTCCTGTGGCTGGCCAAGTGATGTCTCCTGCTGCTGCTGCTGCTGCTGCTGCTGCTGATGGTGTTGGTGATGGTTTTATTGTTGTCGTTGCTGCTGCTGCTGCTGCTACTGTCGTCGCCTCCACTGCTGCTGTTGCTGCTGTTGCTGCTGTTGCTGCAGGAAGGAGCGTCAATAGAGTAAACCCCAATGCAGCGAAGCTGCATATGCCATTCCTTTTCTTGCTGCTGCTTCCCTTCTGCTGCATGCAGTTCAAATACATCGTCAGCAACAGCAGCAGCAGCAGCACTAGCGTCTGCAGCAGCAGCAGCAGATGTAACAGCAGCAGCTGCTGCTGCTGCACCTCCGGATATGCAAATTGATGCCAAGGGTAGGGCACTAAAGAATTGATTTAGCAGCAACCGGCACCTCCATATAGTCTCCTGCATGCAAATAACAGCAGCAGCAGCAGCAACAGCAGCAACAACCTAATTAGCTGCAGCTGCTGCATCGACAGCTGCAGGAAGACAGCATCCGGCGCAACACTAACAGAAGCACAGCTGCTGCATCAGCAAAAGTTGAGAACACAGGGCAGCAGCAACGCGCAGCAGCAGCAGTAGTAGCAGCAGCAGCAGTAGTAGCAGCAGCAGCAGTAGTAGCAGCAGCAGTAG
>CAJFCY010000596.1:0-12301 GCA_904066265.1 Eimeria zaria
TATATATATATATATATACAAACAACAAACAAAAGCAGGTAGAGAAGAAGAAAGCAGGAGACGAACCCAATAGTCTTCACGCGGTGTCTGTACACCTCATATTCATTTTTAAATAATTTCACTAATTGTTTTTCTTCAAAGTAAATTCTTTCGCGAAAGAATATAAAAGAAACAACAAAGAATAAACAACAGCAAACTATATTTAACAATAATATCTGAGAACCTGCAACAATAACAACAAACAATAACACAACTTATAACAGCAACAATACAATTAGGGTTTAGGGTTTAGGGTTTGTGTTGCATTTAGGTGGCAGCAGCAACACGAGAAATAAACAGCAGCCAGACACACAGCAAGACGACCCGGATATTCATTGAACTAACAAGGCCTCCCACAACAAAAACAGCAGCAGCAGCAGTTGGAATGGCAGCAGCAGCAGCAGTTGGAATGGCAGCAGCAGCAGCAGCAATAGTAGCGCAAATAGTAGTGCCAGCAGCAACAAAAACAGTAGCAGCAACAGGAGTAATAGCAGCAACAGTAGTAGTAGCAGCAGCAACAGCAACTGCAGCCGTAGAATGGGTGGCAGCGACAGAAGCAACACGAACATGAGAAACACCAGCATCATCATCATCAACAACAACAGCAAGACGAGCATCATCATCATCAGCAACAACAACACCAACATCAGTAACACCAACACCACCAACAGCAGCAACACCACCAACAGCAACAGCAACAGCAACCCCCACAGCAGCAGCAGCAGGTGCAGCAGGTGCAGCAGGAGCAGCAGCAGGTGCAGCAGCAGCAGCAGCAGCAGGTGCAGCAACAGGAGCTTACCAACAGCCCACCAGAACCATCCAGCATATGCGGGGTGTCTGCATTTGCTGTATATTCCATGTACACAAAGAAAATGTTTTTTTGTTTTTTGTTTTCGTATTTGATGTGTGAAGTTCTCCTTTAATGTTAGAAACCCAATACACCGCAGCAGCAAACCTCCTAATGCAGCTACCAAACCACTAACAGATATTATTATTATTATACAAACAATACATAATTGCCAATATACTTCAGATAATGATTCAGATGATGTGGCTACTTCTGCTGCAGCTGCTGCAGCAGCTGCTGCTGTAATAGCAGGGGAAGACGGAAGGCTCTGCTGTTGCTGCTGCAGCTGCAGCAGCAGTTGTTGCTGTTTCTGCTGCTGATGCAGCGGCAGCAATAACATATCAACATCGCTGGGTAAGAGAGGACGCTGCAGCAGCACATGGCATGCAAATGTATGAAGCTGCAGAAGAAGCTGAGGTAGGCGGACCTGCTGCTGCAGCAGGAGCTGCAGCAGCAGTGCATTGCTGCTGTTGAGGACTGCAGCAGCAAGGGAGGGCTTGAGTTGCTGCTCTAGGAGAGCCAGCAGCAGCACAGCAGCATATACCGGGCTGTTGTTTAATAGAAACGAGTCATAGCTGAGCTCCTTCGGATGATATGCTAACACAAACAAATACTCTGAGCTGTGGTGCAGCAGCAGCAGCAAAATAAATAAACATTCTGCTGCTGCAGCACAAGACAACCGACACTGCAGCAGCAGCAACGGAAAAAATGCCAGGCAGCAACCCGTTACAGACAACGCGATGCACTGATAGCACATATCTACTGTAGACGACCTCCTGCTGCTGCTGCTGCTGCTGCTGTTGCTGCTGCTGCTGTTGTTGTTGCTGCTGCTGTCTGATTGCTTGTGTATCATAACACCAGCAAACACGACCACCCAGAAACCCCGGGTGACGGTCTTCCAAACGATGTAGCCATCATCTTGCTGCTGCTGCAGCAGCAGCTGCTGCTGCTGCTCCTGCAGCTGTTGCAAAAGGTCTTGCTGCAGCAGACGATGCTCCTCTTGCTGCAGCTTCTCCTCTTGCTGCTGCCGCTCCAGCTGCAGCAGCAGCAAACCAACAACCAGCCCAGCAGCGAATGCAGCAAACCGGATTACATGCATGCCAAACTGTCCCCGTGGCCATACACTATCTTTGTCCTTGGTACTGCTTCTGCTGCTGCTCCTGCTGCTGCTTCTGCTGCTGCGCCTGCTGCTGCTTCTGCTGCTGCGCCTGCTGCTGCTCTTGCTGCTAATGCTGCAGCTGTTGCTAGTCCTGCCGTTGCTTCTAAGACGAAGCCTTAGGGCTGACGCTTCAAGAGACTCCTTGACTCCTACGTGGCGAGATGCTCCATCTGTCTCTGCTGCAGCTGCTGCTGATGTTGCTGCTGTTGCTGTTGTTGCTGCTGCTGCCGCCCTAGACCACTGAGCGACGAGGAAGGGGCAAGAAGCTGCAGCTTCTGCTGCTGCCTCCGGCTGCTGCTGCAGCTGCTGCTGGGACTCCTCGATGTCACAAAGCAGGACAGGAGGTGGAGGAGGAGGTGTCCGATGCCCCTGAGCGACAGCAGCAGCAGCTGCTGCAGACGCAGCAGCAGCAGCAGCAGCTGCTGCTGCTGCTGCACTTGTTGGTGCAGCCATCGGTTCTCGCTCAGGTGTGCGTACGACGGTGCGCAGGGCTTGGCGTACTGGCGCCTCCTCAAATAAACTGCTGTTGCAACATGGCTGCTGCAACTGCTGCTGCTGCTGCAACTGCTGTTGCCGTTACTGCTGTTGTTACTGCTGCTGCTTCTACCTGTGCCGATGCAGCCAGCGACCTGCGGCGGACTTCGCAGCGGCTGATGCAGTTGCTGTTGAAGCAATGAGGTGTACAGAGGCGGCAGCAGCAGCGGGAGCACCTCGTGCAGCTGCGTTAGCTGCTGCAGTCGTTGTGCGTGTTGCTGCTGCTGCTGCCGCTGCTGCTGCTGCTCAAGTTCGGGCAGCTGCAGTGTGGCGGAGGTAGAGCACGAAGGCCTGAAGGACTCACAGGAAAAGAGGCGACTCAAATAGGGGGACAGCTAGCAGCAGCAGCTGCTGCTACAATGCTAAGCCGACAGCAGCAGCTGCTGCAGCTGCAGCTGCTGTTGCTGCTGCGGTAGTGCGTTTGCAGGTTTTATCAACAATTTTCTTAAGCATGAGTTCGTAGCTGCAAAGTACATCGTGCAGTTGGGATTTCGCCTTTGAATGCGCTGAGGTGTACGTACACTCAAATGCGGCAACAGCAGCAACAACAGCAGCAGCAGCAGCAACAGCAGCAGCAGCAGCAGTACCAGCATGAGACAGGCGCTGCTGCTCGCCTGTAGTGTAGATACAGACAAACGAAAAACAGACGAGGACAACAGCAATACTTGACTGAATTCACCGCAAAAAATACAAAAGATTTGCATTAGTGATAAACACACAGCCACTATAAGCAGCGTGCATGCAGCAGCAGCAGCAGCAGCTGCTGCTGCTGCTGGGACTGCTGTCTCAGCTGGGGAAGTCTCGGTTACTTCATGGACTGCAGTTTCTTTTTCAAGCAGCAGCAACAACAAGGGGAACCACCCCTGCTGCTGCAGCGCGGCTCTAGGCTCCTCTGCCTTCGAAGGCAGCAGCAGCAGCAGCAGCAGCGGCAGAAGCAGAAGTAGAACCAGCAGCAGCAGCAGCAGCAGCAGGGCCGGGAGCAACATCAGTAGAAACAGAAGTAACACCAGTAACGTTGGCAACACAATGGATTACGCCGCGCACAGCAGCAGCAGCAGCTGCAGTCTTGCTGCTGGCCCCCCCGCCGCCCTGGTGGCGGACACTGCAGCGGCAGCTACAACAACAGCAGCAGCAGGGCCAGCAGAAACAGCAACACCGCCTAGAACGGCTACTGGTGGGGTTGTCTTTCGTCTGGTTGCTGAAGCGCAGCGCCACGTTGACAACGCAGCAGCAGCAGCAGCAGAAGATGTTCTGCATTGTCTCTCGGCGGGGGTTCAACAGCAGCAGCAACTGCCAGAGCAACGGCAGCTGATGCAACAGCAGCAACTGCAACAGCAGCATATTGAGGCTACAGCTAGAAGAGACGTGGACAACGTTTTTAACTGGCATGCAGCAGCAGCAGCAGCTTCTGCTGCCGCTGCAGGGCCTCGACAACAACCGCAGCAACAGAATAATCAAGCCACTGCAGCAACAGACTCTGCAGCGGAAGCAGAAGCTGCAGCAGCAGCAGAAGCAGTTGCTGCTGTGACGACCCCTGGGGCACCTCTAAGCCTTGTAGATGTTTGGCAGCAACCACCGCTTTTTCCGGTGTACGTACACCTCAAGACGTTATCTCGAGGTTTTTTGCCGGCTGCACTTGTTGCTGTGCTGCAGCAGGAAGCAGCAGCAATAGGAGTACAGCTGCTGCCGCAGCTGCAGCAAGTCTGCCTCTTGCAGGGAAACGCGGCATACCTGCTGCCTCTAGCAGCAGCAGCAACAGCAGCAGGAGATGCAGCAGAGCCGTCTGTCCTGCGTTTAACAGTAGATGCTCCTATTGTTGCTGCTTGCTGTTGCTTGCGGAGGGCGCAGCAACAGCAAGAGCCTATAGAGGCAGGGCAGCAGCAGCAGCAGCAACTGCTGCTGCTGCTGCTGACTACACAGTCTGTGGTCTTTTTCGCCGTAGTGCTGTTACAGCAGCAGCAGCAGCAGCAGCAACGGCGACGGCATGGCGGTATAGTTGACTACAGGGCGGGTGGTTGCTGTCCTTTGCTGCTGCCTGCTGCTTCACCACAGCAGCAGCCGAACAGCAGTAGCAGCGGCAGCAGCAGCAGCTACAACGGGGTGCAGCAGCAGTTATGGATGGCTCAGTTGATTGCTCTAGAAGACCTTTCAGTTGATCTGCCTGCAGATATTCGCTATTTGCTGCAGCAGCAACAGCAGCAGCGAGAAGCGCAGCAGCAGCAGCTGTACCGTAGCCCCTGGTACCCAGTGCAGCGCCTCTTCGCGCAGCAGCAACAGCAACAGCAGCAAAACGGCAGCAGCACCATTTATGCATGCATAGGGGGGCAGCTGCTGCAAATTTCTATAAATTCAACTGCTACCAGCAGCTCGCTGCGGCGTCTGCCCCTCCGTATGAGTAGCACCTGCAGCAGCACTTGCTGCTGCAGCTCCACAACCAGCAGCAGCAGCAGCATCAGCAACAGCAGCAACAGCAGTAGCATTCGAAACGGAAACTCCGACACGTCCTGTAAGCAATGTGCGGCGTTCGCAGCAGCAGCAGTGCAGCGGCTGCAACGACAGGGCTCAGCAGCAGCAGCAGGAGCAGCAGGAGCAGCAGCAGGGGTTGCCCCAGGTGTTGCATTTATTGAAGAAGCAGGGGAGAAGCTGCTTGCAGCAGCAGATGATGCAGGTGCTGTTTATCTGCTGCGGCTTGACAGCAGCAAAGAGGGAAGGCTTATATCTCGCATAGCTAAGGGCTTTGTTTCACTGTCAGTCTTCCTGCTGCTGCTGCTGCTGCTGCTGCTGCTGTTGCTGCTGCTGTTGCTGTTGCTGCTGCTGCTGCTGCAAATGCTGCCAATGCTGATGGTGCTACTGTAGCTAGGCAAATGCTGCTGCTGCTTGTGGTGTTGCTGTTGCTGTTGCTGCTGCTCGTGCTGTTGCTGTTGCTAGTGTTGCTGCTGCTGTTGCTGCATCTTGAAGTTGCAGTTTTAGGTGTTGCTGCTATTTCAGCCCTTTTTGCTGCTGCTGCTGCTGCATTTGCGTTGATTGCTGCTGCGTTGTTGTTTGTTGCAGCTTCCGCCGTTCCCACTTGACGTCAGCTGCAGGCGGAGCAACGAGAGCAGCAGCAACAGCAGCTGATGCTGCTGCTGCTGCTGCTGCTGGCGGCACCGAGAGCGCGAGGCCGATCGAAGACGAAGGCAGCTGCGAGTGCCCTCTGTGCTGTGAGGAGTCCAACAGCACAGCAGCAGCAACAGCAACAACAGCAGCAGCAGCAGCACCGGCATTGGGCAGCACAGCTGAAGCTGCAGAAGAAGAAGCAGAGGCTTCAAGCACTCCTGTAGGCGCTGAATGCGTTGCTTACATGTCGGCCAGCTTCTGGAAGCAACAGCTTCTACAGCAGCAGCAGCAGCAGCAACAGCAACAGCAGCAGCAGCAAGAGCAGCTGGAGCTGGCGGGCTTGTGCTGCTCCTTTACCCCCGATAGCCGCCCGCTGCTGACTCTCATTACTTCAAGAGGAGACCGCGTTGTGCTGCTAGTAGACAATCATCAGCAATCTGCTGCTGCTGCCAGCAGCAGCAGCAGCAGCAGCAATTGCTGCTCGCATACAGGGGGGAGCTATTCACTTCGTCTTGTCTCCGTTCTGCTCTCGCCAGAGGCTGCACAGCACCAGGAGCTGCTGGCAGCAGCTAGCAGCAGCAGCAGCAGCAACAGCTACGGTGCCTCAGTAGGTCGTTCGCTGCTGCCTTTCCGTGACGTTCAGCAGCAGCAGCAGCAGCCTGCTGTAGCTGTGTGCAACAATGGCCTCTTCGTCTTTTCAGAGGGTAGCAGCACGCAGCAGCAACAGCAGCAGCAGCAGCAGATTGCTGCAGCAGACAGACAATCGGTGCTGCTCTCACTTCGCGTCTCATGGCCCTCGGATGCCTACACTGGATCAGCAGCAACAGGCATGTATCCTGCTGCTGCTGCTGCTGCTGCTGCTTCAGCGTGGCTGCCGATGCATCTGCACTGCTGCTGCCGGCTGACACTCCGCTCCCCGCTGCTGGCAGCAGCAGAGGACCGCCTGTTGTGGTGGCCGCTACAGCAACCGCAGCTCAGCAGCAGCAGCAGCAGCTTGCGCCACCTCCTGGGAGGCTGCACGGAAGGCCTTCCGGAGGCCCTCGTTACCCCTGCTGCAGCAGCTTCTGCAGCATCTGGGAAGGACGCCGCAGCAGCAGCAGCAGCAGCGGCAGACAGCAGCAGCAGACGCTTGTGGCTGTTTACTCCAACTGAGTTCTTACTGGTCGAAGTCTCGACCCGCAGCAGCAGCAGCAGCAGCAACAACAGCCTGTGCTGCTCTGTTGTAGGGGCAGCAGCAGCAAGACGAGGTGCTGCTGCGTTGCGGGCACACCGCATAGCAGCAAAGACGGTCCGGCAGCAGTTGCAGCAGCAGCAGCAGCGCAGCGTGCTCGGTCGCCTGCAGATGGAGGCAGATGCAGCAGCAGCAGCAACGGAAACAGCAGTTGCTGCAATTGAATTCAGAAGGGGGTTTTCTCTTCAGCCTCTTGCAGTGCCACACACAAGGTGGGGCTGTTTGCAGCTGCTGGTGTCGCTGCAGCAAACCAGCAGCAGCAGCAGCAGCAGCGGCGCCTTGCATAGTCGAAATCTGCCACGTCTGACCCTCCTCCCGGCTTCAGACAGCAGCAGCAGCAACAGCAATGGCGAGCAGCAGCAGCAGCAGCCGCCGCAGTGGGTTGAGGCCTTAGAGATGCGGCTGGCCCTTCTTGTCGGCCATATCTGGGGCGTTCCCCTCTATACAGCAGCAAAGCAGCAGCAGCAGCAGCAGCAACGGCAGCAGCAGCAGGTATGTGCATAATCTTGAGATTCAGCCAACTGCAGCATCCGTTAGCAATTACCTGCTGCGGCTGCTAGTTGCTGCTGCTGCAGCTAGGTGCTGCTGCTACTGCTGCTGCTGCAGTTGTGTGGTTCTGCTGTTGTTGTCAATGCTGCGTGTGTGTTATGCTGCTTGTGAGCTGCAGGAAGGTCTGTCTGTCGCTGCAGCATCAGCTGCAACAGCAACAACAACAGCAGCAGCAGCAGCGCCTGTCTGCCGGCTGCCACTCCCTTACCTCGAATGGATATGCGCACAGCTCGAGTTGCTGCAGCAGCAGCTGCTGGCGCTCGTTGGCCCCCGGGCAACTACTTTAGCTGCTTGTCTCGTGCATGCAATTGCTGCGACACGTCGCCCGCCTTGGACCTACTGCAGCAGCAGCAGCAGCAGCAGCAGCAGCAACGAAGACAAGACCGAAACTGTCTTCGTGCTGCAGCAGCTAATTGGGAGTATAGACACCACCGGAAGTTTGCAGCGGTTACTTGAGTCTATCCCAGACGAGCTGTTGTATCGACAGCGGCTTCTGCGGCTCCTGGGATTCGTGCTGCTGCTGCTGCTGCTGCAGCACCAGCTACGACTCATTGCTGCTGTTGAGCGCTTACCTCGCAGCAGCCGTGCTGCTGTTTGGCAGCATGCAGATTGGCTGTGGAGGGGCGCCCCTGCAGCAGCACCATATGCAGCAGCAACAGCAGCAGCAACAGCAGCAGCAGCAGCTCCAAGTCAGCTAGTGTGCAGCAGGACACTTGCGCAGGTCTTGCAATGCTGTAGAATTCAGCAGCGGTTATGGCGATGCCTCAGTACCGCCCTGCTGATGCTGCAGCAGCAGCAACCCCCATTGCTGCTGCAGCAAGGTGGCCAGGCTCTGCAGCCTGTAGCAGCAGGAGCAGCAGCAAGCAGGAGCAGCAGCAGCGAAGCTTCTTCATCGTTTTTAGGACTCAGATGGTTAGCGAGTACACTGCAGCAGCAGAAATAACAGAAATGCCGAGGCCAGCGGCTTCAGTAGCAACAGCAGTAGCAACAGCAGCAACAGCAGTAGCAGCAGCAGCAACAACAGTAGCAACACTAGCAGTAGTAGCAGCAGCAAGAGGAGCAGCATTGGCGTCAGCAGTAGCAGCAGCTGTTGTGCTAGGAAGGCTGCGGCTGTTCGTGTGGTTTGCTGCTGCTGTGCTCAGGGCTTTGGTAGCAGCAGACGGTCGAGCCCTCTTTCGTTGGCAAGCCCGGCTGTGCATGCAGCAGCAGCAGCAGCAGCAGCAGCAGCAGCAAGGGATGTCACGGGGGCTGCTGCAGCTGGCAGAGACAACTCTGTCCAGGTTTGCAGACTGTGCGGCGGAGCAACGGGTAGGTAGCCTTTCACCTGCTGCTGTTGGTGTTTCTGCTGCTGGTGTTGCTGCTGCTGCTGTTGGTGCTGCTGCTGTCTGCTCTGCGGTTTCTAGTTCGTGTGCCGTTGCTGCTGCTGCTGTTTTGTTCAGCGCGAGCTGCTGACGGAGTGCTTGCTGCAGCTGCTGCAGCAGCAGGAGGACGACTCATTCTCAGCAGTGCGCTTGGCAGTGCAGCAGCTAATGATAGCAGCAGCAGCAACAACAACAGCAACAACAGCAACAGCAGCAGCACATCGACAAGCATCAGCAACTTCAAGTGGAGGCAGCGGGAATGAATTTCAGATAGCGGATGTCGTTGCAGCCTTCAAGGAAGCAATTTGCCTTGCTGCTGCTGCTGAGAACAGCAGCATTAGCAGCAGCAACAGCAGCAGCAGCAGCAGCAAGATCTGGGAAGGCACTGCACTTGGATGGCAGCGGCTGCTTCCCCGGGTATTGGGCTATTCGTGCCAAGAGACTCTGCTGCTGGACTGCTCAACCCTTCAGGTATCTCGGGTCTCTCAGCAGCAGCAGCAGCAGCAGCAGCAGCAGCAGGTAGACAACCTTTGGGCGAGGCTAGGGCGCAGCAGCGAAGGAGAACAGCCACTGTTGCTGCTGCCGGGCGAGCTGCTGCAGTGGGTAGCTGTAGACTGTCTCTTTGAGGCGCATGAGCAGCAGGTGCTGCAGTGCAGCAGGGAAGCAGCAGCAGCTGCTGCTGCAGCAGTTGCAGCCGCGGCTGATGCTGCTGCTCAGCCAGTGCAGCAACAAGATGCAGTGGTAACTGCATGCAGTATGCTAGATGACTCCGTATGCTGCAGTCTGCTGCTGCGGTGTCGCCCAGAGGCGCTGCAGCACTGGGCTGTCTCCTCTCTGCTAACACTCTACGGCAACAACAGCAGCAGCAGCAGCAGCGACAGCAGCAGCAGCAGCAGCAGCTCGATCGGAACTTCGATAGTGCGGGCTTACCTTCACTGCTGTTTCAGCGGGGGTCTGCTGGCTCAGGGAGGGGTGCTTGCTCAACTCTACAAGCAACAGCAGCAGCAGCAACAGCAGAAGGAGCAGCAGCAGGAGCGGCAGCGTCTGCAGCTGCTAGCAGCAAGCATGTACACGGCTATTGCTACAACAGAAGCAACGCAGCAGCAGCAGCAAGGGGTGCCAGCAGCAGTCCGGTCGATCGCAGCAGCAGAGGCGCTGCAGCTGCTGCAGCAGGTGCAGCAGCATCGTGCTTCTCTTATTGCTGCAGGCGCATGCGAGCCAATATGTGGGGATGACCTGGCATCTCTGTTCTGCTCAGTCGTTGATCAGCAGCAGCAGCAGCAGCAGCAGCAGCAGACGCTGCAGCACGAGACAGAACTGCTGCAGCAGATTATCTGCTCTCTTAACACCCTGCAGACGGTGAGCTGCTACTTTAACCGCCTGCTGCATGCCAATACACTTCATCTTATAGTGAATCTCAAGTCTTAGCTGCAGCAGCAGCAGCAGCAGCAGCAGCAGCAGCAGCAGGTTTAGCTTTAGCTTTATGCAGTGTTGCTGCTGCTTTCCATCTGATGTACTTGTGATTGCAGATTGTCAAAGAACTGCAGCTTCCGCTCACGCATTGGGTTGCACTGCAGCAGCTCCAGCATCAGCAGCAGCAGCAGCAGCAGCAGCAACAGCAACAACAGGAGCAACAGCAGCAGGTGGCGCTGCAGCAGCAGCAGCAGTGGGTAGCCTCCCTCAGCAGCATAGAGTCTCCTGTTTGGGCGTTGCGGTATTCGCTACTGCCCATGCCGCAGCTATTTCGTTTTGCTGCTGCAGCAGATGCCCCACATCTGTCTTTACGTGCGTTGCTGCTGGATCTCGTGCTGCACCTGCCTGCTGTTCTGCAGCAGCAGCAGCAGCAGCAAATCTTTGGAGCTGCAGAAAGTATTCATGCAGCAGCAGCTGCTCTTCTCTCTCGCCTCTTCCTTCAGGCTTCTGCAGCAAATGGTAGCAGCATGACAGTTAGGTGCGTCTTGCTGCTGCTGCTGCTGCTGTTGCTGTTGCTGTTGTAGTTGTTTCGTTTTTGCTGCTTCTCTTGCTGCTGTTGTTACTTTGTGCTGTTTGCTGCTGTTGCTGTTGCTGCAACTGATATTGCTGCTGCTGCTGTCGCTTCGGGTGTAGACTGTACGTGATGGGGAGACGACATATTCTTTGTGTGTAACTTGTTGCTGCAGCATGCTGCAGCAGCTGCTACCAGCAGCTCAGCAGTCAGAAGGAAGCCCTGTGCTGCTGCTGCTGCTGCGTTGCTGCAACTTCGCGTGGTCGGAATTGCCGGCGCTCCCCGATGCTTCATCTTCAGCAGAAGCAGCAGCAGCAACAGCAGCAGCAGCAGTAGAAGTGCTACAGAAAGGCAACATGATAGTGCGTTGCTGCCTGGAAGTGCTGCATGCCATGTGGCAGCAGCAGCAGCAAGAGCAGCAACAGCAGCAGCAGCAACAACAGCAACAGCAGCAGCAGCAACAACAACAACATGCAGCGTTGCCTGCAGATCTGTTGCTGATTGCAACCGGATGGTATCGAGACGCAGCATTTTCATATTCAGATTGTGTTGAGGTGTATGTACACCTCCTAGGCGAAGAGACGCTCATAGAGCAGTCTTGTGATATCTTCAATGCCCAGCTGCAACAACTGCAGCAGCAGCAGCAGCAACAGCAGCAACAGCAGCAACAGCAGCAACAGCAGCAACAGCAGCAGATGCATTCACCAATTAGCTTCTCTGTTGTTCGTCATCACCTACACCGTGTTCTGCTGCGGCTGCTGCTTGTGTGGCTGGATACAGCAGAAGGTAGGGGGGTTGCCTACAGCAGCAGTTTGTGCAAAGCAGCAAATAGTGAAGCATTAGGAGATATACTAAATTATATTTCAGAAGCAAAGGAGAAAACGCCGCCGCAGCAGCAGCAGCAGCAGCAGCAGCAGCAGCAGCTAGCTGAATCTGCTCGGCTTATTAAACTGCTGCTGCAAAGCAAGTCTGCTGTCAAAACTCCCTTACAGCTGCAGCAGCAACAGCATCAGCAACAGCAGCAGCAACAGCAGCAGATGCTGCCTTATGGTTATTCAGCAGATAGCTTAGCAGCTTGCTGCTGGAAGTCGAGTATGATGAGGGAGTAGAAACAAATAAAAATATATATTAATAAACAAAACAACAATTTGTTTATTTAAACAAATTATTTTCATTGGCATTAATAATAATAACTAATAATAATACTTTATACATCTGACACTGCTACTACTACTGCTGCTGCTGTTGTTGCTGTTGCTGCTGCTGCTGTTGCTGTTGCTGCTGCTGCTGTTGCTGCTACTGTTGCTGCTACTGCTGCTACTGTTGCTGCTACTGCTGCTACTGTTGCTGCTACTGCTGCTACTGTTGCTGCTACTGCTTCTGCTTCTGTAGAGGCGCCAGGAGGGGCTGATGCCTATGTGATGTTTATATGTACTCTGTCAGCTATGCTTGCTTTATATATATAAATGTATACATATATATATATATATATATATGTATG
>CAJFCY010000597.1:0-12257 GCA_904066265.1 Eimeria zaria
ACTCTAGTTGCAATCAACCGGCGTACTACCTCTTGCTGCGCAACACTCCAATGCGTACATGCGAACCACAACTCACCATCCCTGATGCCATATTTCGTGCACATGTTAAATCACACATTCGCAACAAACTACAGTGAAATCGACACAACACTCCGCAACGCCACACGCGCTCGCACTGACATCGCAAAACGTACCTTCTCAGGCTGCACAACACCCCATTGCGGAGATGCACCAAACACTTGCCCTCAATGATGCCTCGACTCGCACTGTAGCTGCAGCCTGTATTGCACCTGGCAGCCTGGAATGCTGGAAGACATTTCCCCACATGGGAGGCTTGAATGAAATCACGCTAGCGACAGACAGTGCGTTGTAAACTCTAGTCGCAGGTAACAAGTAGACTGTCTTGGCCTGCAGATCAGCTTTATGCATGCGTGCAAGCGACAGTCGCCTCGCGGAATGCCATGTTGCGTGCACTGGGTTACCTGAAGCTCAAAAAGGACAACAGCAAAACACAGGATGCGCTTGGTAACCGCTGAGCTATATCCACCTGGTGCAGCTGCCAAGCGCTCCACTGCTTGCATATAAGCTGTAGTCTTCGGAATACCATGATGCGTGCCAATGCACATGTCATCGCACATGTATTCGCACATGGGAGCCTACAGTTAGGACACTTCATTAACGGGGATAACCGTACACAACCAGCATAAGGGAAAGAAGCATACCTTCTTACCATAAAAATCACGTCAGTGTCTGCATGTAAGCAAATTTCACCTTGCCTGATGCCTTGATGAGTGCGAATGCTGCAATGCACATTTGAGTTCGGATGACTGGACCTTGGAAGAAACGGGTGGAGTTGGCACTTGCTGAGATAAACTAGAACTGCTGCGGATGCGACAAACGCCAACGCCTGCGGAAGAAGTTCGCCTGCTGGATCCCGTCGTGCGGGAGAATTACGAAGCAAATATTCGCACCCACATACCTGGACCTGGAACACTTCAACAACAGGTTGCATGGTGCACACTCTAACAACCGGAAGAAAACGTACCTTCTTGGTCTAAGATCTTTGCCAATGTATTCACGCAAGTGACGCTTACCTTTCCCAATGCCTAGGTGTGTTTGAATGCTGGAAAACCACTGGTCCTCTGTGCCTGGGGCTTGAACAAGGCAGCAGAGGGCAGGGTAGCACAGTGCACTTTGCAGTTGCTGGAGCTATTCTCACTTGTTGCCGCTGCTCGCATGCGTCAGCAACTACACATGAGAGATCTGCTCCGGGTGCCATACTGCGCGTAACTGCGAACGCGTATTCGCGCCTGAGTGTCTGGAGTCAGAACGCCTTGACAGCTGGTGGCATGATGCGCACTGTAATTGCCCCCAAAGAACCACAGTGGTTCACAATCCATTGCAGTGCGTGCACTCGATCGACGCTGACCTATCCAGATGCGTTGATGCGTGCGAACGCTCGAACATGCACTCGTACTCGGGTACCTGTAGCTGGAGTGTATCAAAAACGGGCAGCAAAATGCACATACGAGTTTCCGGCGAGAGGCGTACTTTCTTTGTCTAAAATTCATGCCGATGTACGCATCAGAGAGAGAGTTACCTTGTCTGATGTTTGATGCATGCGAATGCTGGAACACCTTTTCGTTATGACGTGCAAGGAGCTAGAACACCACAGCCACGGGTAACGCGATGCATGGTCTCGGGCCATCCCTGTGTGCTGCAGTCCCCGCACATGCCAACACCTACACGCGAGGTAGAATATGTGGCTGCGAGGACAAGAGCAGATGCTAGAACACGCATTAGTACCAGGCTGCTTGGAGCGCGAGCACGTCAAGAAAGAGAGGGCAGCATCACAGACGCCTTAATCGAGGGCACAAACCCACCTTCTTGGTCTACAGTACATGGCAATTGCACTATGCAAAAGATACTCAACTTTTCTGATGCACTGATGGATTCAAACGCTGTTCAACGTATTCGCACTTGACTGGATCTCGAACCCAGACTCCGGCAATGAGTCCATTCTCACCAACGCTTACCTTCGAGTGTTTCTTGGTTAGTTAAAATGCTGAAGACCGTGTTTGCACGCGGCTGCGTGGAGCAGGAGCAAGTCAACAATGGGCAGCATTAAGCAGATGCAAATTTCTGGAAGCTAGCCCATTTGCTAAGGCCGCCAAACACACCAGTGAGTTCACGTGAAATACAGTTTCCGCATACAGCGATGCGCATGGATGCTACCACACGTATTCCGAGGCGGTTGGCATTGGCTGGAACAGACAAGCACCGCGCAGCTCGCAGCACGTCGATGCCTCAAGTGCCCGTAAGACTTTAGTGCACCGTATGCACCTCTTACCCAACGTACACGTGCTCCCTCGAATATGCCTGCATACATCCGCCACATAATTCCCATTATTCCAGGCCCAACCATCAAGCAGCTCAAACAAGCGATTTGGAGGGCTACCCACCTTTGCTCAGCATGCACTGTCAAGCCAAGGATTTTTGGGCATGGCCAGCAACCTCCGACCAGCTACGCATGCTGGAACGATGGTGTTACTTGGAGCGTACAGCCAATCAGACAGCAGCCACTTTGCAACTCAGCAGGCAATGAACGGTGTCGCATTAGCGTTAATTGATTAAGCGCATTTGAAATGTGCCACAGGGCATCTGCGCCGGCTAGAGGATTGCCTGAAGCGCTCGCATGCTTAGAACGCAGCCCGCCTTGCACAAACAAGCATATCATTTCCAGTGTGAGGGCTTGTGAAGTAGGTAACCTTCTGGGGATGTCCCTGCCAACTCCCAGGCCCGGTAGGTTCCCGTGTAATATATGCGTAGTCTCTTCTGCCTCCCAGATCAGGCTCGACGCCGTGATGGAAAGCAGGCCTAAAGGACCACATTCAGTTTGCATTGACGTGCTCGCAAAAGCCTTCACCATTTGTGTTGCGGGCCCGACTACATTTGCTGCAGTCTGAAGTAAACACTGGATCTGGCCGCAAAAGACAACTGCTCTCAACGTGCCTGTCTGCAACGAGTCAGTAGCACGGACCCTACTCCCTGGGACTGCAGCGTATGCAACTGCTCACGCAAGGAAGGCAGTCAACGGGTGTTTTCGACATATTGAAACTCTTGAGCAAACGTCGAAAATAGGCAGCGTAGTGCACACCGCGACCACTGATCGGGAGGTGCAACGCGCGGCCAGTTTTCGTACTTGTGTCCTTTAGAGCAGCCAGTGGCGTATGTGTTGATATAAGCCAGCATACAACAGGCCTGATGCCTGTGTAAATAACTTGAGTAAATCATGCTTTAGCCATCACAACGACCGACGGCTCGATTCGGAGTGTGGCAGGTTCATGCAACAAATGTAGTCAGTGACGCAATCAAAGGCCGACGTACGACACAACCCGTCCACCAAGTCTATCCCAAAATATCCAACAAGGTCACCTCAGCCGACCATCAAGGAATAGTACGTACAATGGCGCTAATTAAGGCGCACAATCAGTCAGGTAACACGCTTACAAAAGGTTTCAGCCTTCCATCACAAGTGGCACAGCCCCCAAAAGCCTCCTGCGCAAGGCAGTCTGCTCCACGATTGCATATTTCCGTGTGTCACCGTCAGGAGAAACAGGTGAAAGTGCCCCCTAGGAGGCCTCTTTTGCACTGAATCAATTCACGTTGCAGACACAGTGGACCTTGATTTTGCTCCAGCAGCCGTGTGGACCATATGACCTCCTGAGGTGGCCAACTGGCGCAGCAAACGCAAGACTTCCAGTACGCAGCGCACAGTTCGCAACAGAACCTACAATTCGCAAAAGAACCTACAGATGTGAAACGTATGGGGACGTTGGGTGTACTACCATAAAGGAGGCCGCGTCTCAAGATACGCTGCACAACGTTTGCAGACGGGAATGTTTCAAAAAGCTAGCTTGACCGCTGCGTAATGTGACTGGCGTGGGTCTGTTCTGTACAGCATCACTGGTTATAGCTGTACTACCTTACCTGAACGCCCAAATAGTGTTTTGCAGCTGCCTAAATAACAGAGGTGCCTTGAACAAGAAACAATTTCCATTAGCATGCTCGTGCAGAAGTTCTTAACCTATTTGAGTCTCACGATATGAATAGTGTCACACTGAAAGAACACGGGCGTAGCGGGGCCTGTAAAAGCTGTCCCGCCTGCACGACGTAAAATTACTCCAGACGTACCTTCTGGGATAGCGAAACGAGAAAGTGGTGAGTCTGCTGGATACACGCATTCTACCGGCGGGCACTCGCATACGCTGGACTACGTACTCTGAAACCAAGCAGAAGGTGGTGACAACATCAGAGGAGGCACGCAGTTTGGGCCGTGTAGTCATTTTGCCGGAAAATCCTTTCCACTGTTACGACGCAAAAAAAGGAGGAAAACACGCCAGGGTATTGGCGAATTTGGAACAACCGTTGCTAGAGGCCACCAGGGCTGGAACGGTAGCATGCAACGGTAGCTTCGGCTCAAACGTCGCTGGAGAAGCAGCACAGCTTTCTCGTAACCTGAAGAAGGCACGCAGTGTTCGCTGCTTTTTCAAGGGAGAGCGAAAACACCGTTCTGTTTCCTGGCAACAACCGAATTGCATCCTTGTATCAGCCGCCAAAATGCATCTCATCGCTGTTGGCTCGCAGCGATAGCCAGTTTACTAGGACGCAATCCTTCACCAAAGCAGCCAGATTTACTCTGCTGCTGTTCTGAAAGCACAGTCCTAGCGAAGGCGGCAAGAACACGGTGCCATGCTTTTCAAAAACATTCCGGATCAAAGGCCAGATGCCCTCTAACAGCAGTCGTGGTGTAAAACCAGTCACCACCCAGGCCAAGCTTGTTGCTGTGGCTCCAGAGTGGGCGAAATATACCGCGGATAAAATAGGCTCGTCACACACCAGTGAATGGTAGGGAAATTTTTTGGCATGGACATTTCAAACCAAAAAAGATATGGAATACATCGCAGGCTAGGCCCCATCTCCCAGCTGTGCAAGGTGGCTTGGAGATTCCAGGGAGAACGTTGTGTTCCTTTTTTTTTCGAGGTTAGCCGGAGCACGAATATATTATCGCTTCCGCTCAGCGAACGCAGGCGGCTGCTGTCCGATCTCCACAACAGTTAGCAGGGCAGACGTGCCGCAAAACTGAACTTGAGACCATCGACGCAAGCAGCCGATCCTAGAAAAGTGATGACGTTGTCAAAACAATGTTGTGGATAATGCACATGGCATTCCTGTTTCCTTTTCAGCTGAGTTCGGAAAAATCACAATTTAGCCGTTGTGCCAACAGCTCCAAGCACCAAGGAAGTGTAAGGGCACAACTGGTTTGCCAATGTTTTGTCAGTCATGTTAAGGCAGCAATCTACTGCCATTAGCAACTACGTTACGCCAAAGGCTCCCCTGCGTTTCGAGAACCCTAAATTATCCCTTTTCAATGCGAAGTTTAGTCTACAGCTTGAGCCATAGAGTGCTTGCACCCAAGAACACATAATACACTTTTACGCTGTTATGCTAGAAAACCCGCTTGTAGCCTGCTTGCAAGAGAAGAGTGAGAAGATTTACTCTCTGAGGCAACGCATTGTAGCACTGCTTGTTAAATGTCCATTCATGAGTCGGCGTTGTGGCATTTATACGCTTGCTGGCCAAACGGTTTTTCCAGCGCACGGCTACCGGATAATGCAGATGTCTAATATGGCATCTTTAGTTTGGAAAGCGATAGGTGGCTGTACAGTTTACCCATTTCTATCCACAGACGTAGCCCACCAAAGGAGACAACGCATACACCTGTGCGGGCGGCATGCAGTGCAGCAGGCACCCTGCAATTCACACAACCAGCAGCGAAAGATCAGTCCTCTACAACTCACTTGCTGACCGCAAAATGCTTAATTGTTTCCATGGCATGCATGTGTAAGCTCGCTACAGGCGACTGCGCACAGGGAAAGAAGAGGTGCTGGGACATCCACTATTCTGTCCAGAGAACGCGGGTTTTTACAGACTAGAATGCCTGTGAGGAATTTATGGTCCACACTGCTCCACAATAGTCATTTTCAGTGAACTCAACAAACACTTCAGGCAGACTGGATTTTGGCCACCACAAAATGTCGCGCAGAAAATCATCCACAGCATAGTGCTCGCCTTGGCACTTCAACAGGCCAGTAAATGTTGAAGGACAGCTATAGGTGAAAGTTTTCATTGTTCACGGTCCAAGCAGAACAGGCGAACGAACATAACACCGGTTTGGCCAGTGTCTCACCCAAGGGGCATTAAATGCAGTATTCGCATTGCAGTGGTTGAAAATTGCTTTTTGCAGTTGCAAATGCCGAAAGCGCGTCTGGTATAGTTGAAATCAACCGATTTGCTTCCATGTTGTGTGTGTATGTGTGTATGTGTGTATGTGAAGATGCATCCGGCTATAGCTTGCCGGCAACGTTGCACAAAGCGTTTGAATAGCAACGAGCGAAACGACGTCTACACGGGGGTGTACAACCGATCGATGGCATCTAGTTGGGAGGGTTGTACGACATTACTTGTCACGGGCATAATTAATCCAATAGCCGTATCGATCTAATATGTGTGAATATGCACCCGCAGGTTCGAACTTTGGGGAAGTGTGGTGAGGACTAGATGACCCAGAGAATGGAAGGGAAGACGGCGAGATACGCCTACTTTCAAAAGGCACTCTGCAACAAAGTGCAGATGTAGGTCAGCCACGCCAAGTTCACAGTGCGCGGGGGGTAATGCGAACCGCTCCCATGCTTCTTATGTGAATTCTAGGTTCTACCACAATATCAGCGAAGGCGTGAAGGACATTAATAGTTAAGCACGTAATTAGGAAACCACATACACAACATTCATTTCGTTAGCATGCCGTCAATGGGATATGGGACAGTTTAGAGGGCGTATGCTGATTCCTACGGTAGAACAGTACAGCCTTGGCCCAACCTCTGAGTTCCCAAATGCACCACTGTCGCCCTACTACAGCAGATTAGGCGAGTAAACAAACTATAACAGAGGTTTGAAACGCAGGCCGACTGCTCGTTCTGGGATTCTTAATGCGCTAAATGAGAGGACAATGCGTTGGCCTGCGCACGACTCCACTGTGCACTACTAGTATCCAGGCAAATCCGGCGTGAGGCCGCAGGTGAATCACTGCATCAATCTAAGAAACTCTTGAAATCACGTTTGGCGACTCATTCGCGTTGGGAATTACGCTTCACTGAGTCGCTCACCAAGAATCGTCAAGAAAGGTATGCATATTGATGCATAGTCACTGCAAGAAGCCGCGCAGGGCTTCATGCCTTTTACCCACGAGCAAACGCCACCTCCTTCAGTTACCAATGCTGAGGGTTCACTCACGTTTGTCATTAGAATAGTGCGCATCTCCGCACCGGTCCGCTTCAACTTTGTTTTCTTGATAGGCAAATATACCAACCTCTTAGACCCCCTCCAGTCTCACGACACAGTTTATGTGATTATCACAGATGGGACAATTGCACGCGGGAATTGATGTGGGTAAGTATATGCGAAGACGTTCACGCAAGGGATCTCTGCGCCACACGGGAAGTTCATGCTTCCTCCATTGGTTCACTGTCATCATTCCTTCTGGCCTATCAATGCCAGCAAACGCTCATATAGCTTAAATTGACCAACGCAAACACATCTGCTCTGGAGAGCAGATGCGTTTACGTTGGTCAATTATATCACAATTATCGGCCTGTGAAGTTCTACCGCCATCAGGGTCTTCTTGGACCAAAATGGCTTCGCAAAAAACGCTACATCAGTTTGCCAGTAGCGCACTAGCTAAGGTCAAGTGAAAGCCACATAATGAAGGCATAACACTCAGCATGCATACTGGCAGTTCTGTGGGCCGCCAAGTGCGAGCATGGAAGTATCATGCAACCACCTGCTCTAACTAGAGCGTTCCGTAGGCGTGCGTAACCACGCGCAGATCCTGGTGATGCAGTCGACAGTTGCTTACACGCGAGCACGAGCACCCACGGAGATGCATGCTGTCAGTGAAAAATCGGCTGCATACCTTAATGTTTCTGCAGATAGCAGTAAGCCCAGTGCGAATGTGTGATTCTAGTTATATATTGAATATTTGGCACGTCTTAATCAGTAGCAGGAAGTTTCACATGGCTTGCCACTAAAAGCCTCAATGCAGTGCCCCGGTTTTCGTGCTGCTTACAATCTGTACCAAGGCGATTGCGTCTGACCCCAGCATTCTTGCCAAATTGGCAGTGTTTGTGCAATCACGCCACTGCTGGACACAACAACAGTCAAGAAGTGAACCGTTGCAGCTTCGCTTCGTATAGATACGTGATCAATCGTTGCAGCTTCGCGCCGCGCAGGTACGTGGCCACTGCAGTTGCACTTCCTTTTAACTGTGGCAGTACCAGAAGCCATCGGAATACAAGCACAAACGTACGCCCTATTTGTCAAAAGCACATGCCAGAAAGCATGTTCTGCCTAGGCAGCCCATCCCACAGCGAGAGAGGCTTCCTAGCGGGAGATAATGCACCGGACCCTCTCTATTTTGTTGGAGAGTTGCGTTAACTGGATACTCTTATTCAAACACCCACGTCGCTATCGCACGCATTCTGAGTATTTTTACTTATTGCCTCTAAAAAACAGGCTACACTGGCTGCAGCTAACCGCCCGAAAACACGATTGCTGATGGCATGGCAGGTAGACCTTTAACATTACAAACACCTGTTGAATTCTCCAAAGGCAGCGACAAGAAATGATCCTTCTCTAGTCCACACACATGCCACAAGATTAGCTTTCTGCATCCTACACTATTAAGCACCGTAACAAAGAGGGCAAGAGGGCAGCTCAGTTAAGACATCCACACCGTCGCCTGTCTCTGATGCAAGTGGAAGGCTCTGGCTAATCTCCGTCTGCGAGGCCGTCTTCAAAGCTAAGAACACACTTCCTTAAAATCAACAATAGTTCAGCATATGACCGTGATCGCTAGCAACATTAAATATCCTTCTGCATACAACAGATGCATTTATTGGCAACTCAGCTGGTCCCTTTCAAGGACATCGCAGTTGTGAAGACCAAGAAGCAGCCCTGCTGTACGCAGCATGATCCTGAGTGCGACACAAGATGCGCCATCAGCGCATGGGCCTGCATTTAGAAACAAAACGTAGTAGGATAAATCCTTGTTCGTTGGGTGCAGCATTAGTGTTTCCAGAAGACTTTAACGGTTCTCCAAAAGGGTTGCCTCCTCGTGATATGTGCCAAACAAGGCTTGCATAGGCCACGTCCTGGCAACAAATATGAACGGTGCCGTCAGGTACATAACAGCAGCAGCGTCTTCCCGCTCACCCTGATTCGAGTACCTGCGAACTAGTCGCTGTATGGAACTAAATGCTGGCCGCACAGTCGCGTATTCTGCTTTCGATGCTTCCCAATAAGACGTCGACGGCTAGGGAAGGAATTCCCGAACATAAACAGCAGTGTGAATGCGCGGCCCAAATAGTACACAGTTGGTGTATCGTTTACTTGGTTTGGCCAGTTGGAGTTAATCAAAAAAGAAACCCTGACAGCTTCACTGCTGCCAATAGCCATATAGCGCTCTTTGCATATACGTTTTTGACTTCATTGCTTCCAGAACCGCGTTCATTCATCAGGGGCATTACCGCACAAACCGGCCAAAGATACAAAATAAGATCGCCTTTGTTCCTACTTCGGAAGTTGCACGTCTGTGACAAGCATGTCACTCCACTCCTAACGCAAAATGCTACAAGTTTAATGCAAAAGCTTCCGGCCTAATTTGATAGTACGGTTTCTTGCTGTAATGCGTCAGTCGCTGTCGAGTGTTTGTTGCCCACTACCTGAGAGAAACGCCAGCAGCAAATACACTAAAAATGCAAAAAAATTCCGCATAAATTGGAACCACAGCTCCCCACTGCAGTGAAACGTTGGTTGGCTGTTGCCTTGGTGTTGAACGTTTGGGTTTCAATACTATCAGCGATTAGTATGTTCGAATGCATCATCCCTTGACAATATAGTACATAACGTCAGGAACATGTTACGCGGGATTTGAGGAGGGCAAACTCGAATAAGCTGTGCGAAACCAAGACGAAGTTTGAAATTAACCGAGAGTTGTGGGTTCAGTAAAGCATGCTGTGTCGGCGCAATACAACTCTGGCAGCACTGGTTACTGCAAATTCCGTCCATAAGTAGCCAAGGGAGAGAAATACTGCACAGGCGTCTGTTCCTATCCCATACATACTGGTCAAATGAGGATGAAGGATTTTGGCCGACATAAAATTGCGAATTGCCTTCAGTGGCCCTATAGCCAGCCAGGTTCTACACGGCAAGCCTTTGACTCTGCAGTGTCTCATGGCACCCATCCGCTGCGTCCTAAGCCAGTTAATCGTCGGCAATAGACAAAAGCATGGACGCGAAGTCCGTTGCCTGCCCTGAAGAGAAAAAAAGGACTTCTTTGGGCGTGGCTGCAAGAAGAAGTGTGGGCTTGTACTATCCAGACAAGCAGTTCCTGACGAATGTGATGCCTCTTTACGTTGAGTGGGCAGCGGCAGGCACGGGAAAAATATGAATGCACTACGTCGAAGAAACAGACTTGTTCAACGCATTCCGCGATGCTCTGATATAATATATATGACATTCGAAGTACTGGATAGTGCGTGAACGGCATACCATGCATAAGAATAAATGCTTGTCACTTCTCGCGTTAGCACTAAGGTTCCATTCCAATTAGTTCTTATTGAAAGGTATCTAATTGTTGACGCATATACATACAAACAAGGCAGTAGTAGCGGTTTAAGTCCCTTTTTTCAAATGCAATCATGACAGCTGGTGTCTTGCCTAGACAACAGTATTTCTGTGTGCATGGCGTACTGCCTTGTATGCGTTGAGTGACGTTTTGAGGATGTGTTTCGCTTCAATGCCAGTGCACGCCAGGAAGCAAAGTATGCTGAATATCCCTTGAACGGCTGAATACAAGGTTAGGAAAGGTCTTCAATGCAAGAATGTGAGAAGGCACGCGATGACCAAATTTCGTTTCTCCCGGGTACCCATGCACTGTCATTTTCACATCTGCATGTTTAAAACGTAACTTCGTTGTATTTGGATATCCAACAAGACTGGCCTTTTCCATAAATGGAGTAGCGCTCATACCTTAAGAGCAAGTGTTTGCCACTCTGAGATTGGCAATCACATACTTATTCCTTGGACCACGCATGCGCCTGCGCTTTGGCTAAAATTGCGGTGCTTTTTAGTGCAAGCAAAATACCTGACTTGTGGGCCGTTTGCTACATACCCGATGGTTATTCGCCACAAATTGAGGGCACCAGAGCACCAGATCATGATGATGCTTGGCTGTTCGCAGTATATTGAGTGGCAGCTAATTAGGACACGTTAACGGCGGGAATTTTAGGAGTACCGAAAGCAGAGGAGGCTTTTCATTTATAAGAACAAAAGCTTAAGAGCCGCACTCTCTAGTACGTTATCGTGCACCAACTGTGGGTGATCTGTCTAGAGGTGGAAAGTTGACAGTGACTTCGTGTGTATGCGGCTGCTGGTGCAAGGCTATCATTACCCCGGCAATCAAAGGCCCCGCCCCCTGAATATGGTAGGATCATGGGGCGAGCTTCCAAATACGACGCCGCTGCTTTGCGCAGCATGCTTGGTCCTCAGTTGAGTATCAGCAGGGACAACCGTGCAAGAGGACCTACCAACTACGAGGAACAAGAATCCCAACTCGGCCTGAAGAGACCGTACCAATTTTCAGTGACTCCGTGGAGCATTCTGCGCTGACGTAGTTTTGAGCTTAGTTGCTAAGTCTACCCAAGTGTAGCGACGAGGTCTCCAAGTATGCGCTCACAACAACTGGGATGCAGCACGACTGCATGAGCTGAAATACCGACGGGACTGCCTTTAGCGTGTTCTATTCTGTATTATTCTTAGACGTGAAGTCATATTTGCCTTTTCCTGCAGTCCATTTAAAGGCGAAATAGGCTTTTTCGGGACCCTATGTTCAATAGAATGGCTAACCAACGTACTGAATCTGCAATACACTCCAACCTTGGCTCCCAACTTTTTGTAGAGAACACAGAGATGTTGTAGCTACATTGGACCAAGATGCGGCAGTGAAGGGTGAAATGCATGGGGATAGCTGAGGTGCAGAAAACGGATGCATATTTCCAATGCATGCTCGCATAAACAGAAACAAAAAAAGACGAGTGCATACACACACACACACACACACACACACATATATATATATA
>CAJFCY010000598.1:0-12240 GCA_904066265.1 Eimeria zaria
AAAAGTGTTATATATATATATATATATATATATATATATATATATATATATATATATATATACATTATATGTTGGTTTCCGACTGCACAGCGAAAATATGGGCTGGTATTGATTGTGTTCAAGAACAGGAATGATGTATTGTTCATGTATACATGAAAGGGCAAGAAGAGATGATATTTACTGCAATTTTATGTGTATTTACAAGAAAATATGTATTGTTTCTGTCTCTAAGAAAGTGCAACAAAGAAACATTTGTCTGACAGCAGTGTGTGTAGATGCAGCACAGGCAATGCTTGTGCTTGCAACTACTTGTTTACATGCTTGTTACTTTCTGTTGAGTATCTACACACAGCCAGCACTACCGGCTGACGGGCTATAGATACAACATACAATCTGCCATGTCTCTGTTGTATATGCAGCTGTTGAGAATGCGCTGTACGCGATGATTGAGGCGGACCCAAGCAGCCGACGGTTGATGATTAGGAATGTGCCATATACCGCAACGGAGACATCTCTGAAGCAAACAGTCGAGGCTTACGGGCCCATTGAAGACTTCAAACTTGTCATAGACAGAAACACAGGTAAACACACTGCGGGATCTTACTGGGATCGCCTGGGGATCGTGTGGGGCTGACGGGTTTGAAGCTTCTAATGGGCGAAGGTGGAACAGGGAGGGCGACCACAATGGGGCAGTGGATGAGGCCATTCATGTTGTTGTTTGCCAGTGTATTAGGTGGATTTGTTGGTTGGCAGTGTAGGGGGTGGGGTTGTTGGTTGTCAGTGGTTTAGGGTGGGGTTGCAGTTGTCATGAGATTGCTGTGTTCGGTTTACTCGTGGTGCAGATTGTCGTTCTGTGTGAATTATTGTAAGGGTTTAGGGTTTAGGGTTTAGACGTAAAGGGTTGAAGGTGGGTGTGCATGGCTGGGTTGGTGTTTCTTTTTTGCATTTCTTCAGGGCTCAACAAGGGTTTTGCCTTCGTGACGTACAAATCTATGAGCGACGTTGCAAAGGTGCTGCAGTCTGAGGTGACGATAGATGGGCGGCCTCTCAGCATCAAACTGGCATCGCAGCAGGACCAGGGCGCTGCAATGAAGCGTAAGTACAGCCTTTATCTGCCGTGATGTGTTACAGTATCTCTTCGTGCGTTGCACAGTCTCCATCTCATCCCCTGTGTACTTGCTGCATTGTCCCCTGTGCGCCGCGCTGTCTCTAAATCATCAACGGCTGCTGGACTGTCTCTGTTTGCTCAACATTGTTGTTTGCTAAGTATGTATGCTTTATCCGCGTTTCTTGTGTTGCGTTTTAGGCGCTTTCTTGGGGCCTAACCAGGGCTGCCGCCTGTTTGTTCGTAATGTCCCTGACACCTGCGACGAGCGCCGCCTAAAGCAGGAGTTCGAGGGCTTTGGCACTGTACGCGAGGCGGCCATCGTGCGCAACAGAGACGGAACCTCCAAGGGGTACGGCTTCGTTGTCTTCGAAGACCCAGAGGCTCTCATGAAAGCAGCCAACCAGTCACAGAGAGTTATTGATGGTAAGCTGCTGCTTCTGGGGATGTTGCCGGGGCCGTTGTTGTTGCTGCGGCTGCTCCTGGTTTTGGGATGGATGTTGCTGTGATCTGCCGTTGTCTACTGCTGCTGTTGGGGCTTTTTCTTTTGCTGCTGTTGGGGCTTTTTCTTTTGCTGCTGTTGCTGCCCGCTGCCGGGATGCGTACGCGCATGTGAGCGGTCGCTGCTTTCGGTTTTCGGTGTTGGTGCGCGTCGTACTGACATTTTCGACATCCTGCACACGTGCTGCTTGGGGCTTTCAGGTCAAGTTACTTTTGTCTCCGTCGCCTCAGAATCCAGAAAGCAGCAGCAGCTAGGGGGTGGCGCGATCCTGCCACCGCAGCACCTGCAACAGCTGCCTTTGGGAGGGTCCCAGTACCAGCAGCAACTGCAACAACAGCTGCAGCAACAGTTGTTACAGCAGGCTGCTGCCTCTCAGTGGCCCATTACGTCCACCACAACAGCTTCCGGAACGCGTGCTGAGGTCTCCAGCCCTTACGGAACGCAAGCGACTGTCAACTCTGCTGCAGCTGCTGCGGCTGCTGCTGCTGCACTTCCGACAACCACGGCTGCTGCTGCTGCAGCAACCAACCCGTATATGCAGCAGATCACTGCTGCCCTTATGCCACAGCTGTACATGCATCACTACCAGCAACAGTACCTGGCTAGCTCACAGGCGAACGCCGCCGGCGCAGGGGTTGCGGGTGCTGCCGGCACCACAGCACAGCAGCAGAAATACTCCATGCAGCAGCAATGAAGCTGCTGTTGCAGCGGCTCCCCTCATTTGTCCTGTGCAGCCCTGAGGCTGGCAGGCACTGACCGGCAACAGAATGAGCGGTTGCCAGTCTGTGCGAAGGCCCGCAGCTTTCTTTGGGGCACACGGTTAGAAAGGTATAGACTCCTCCTACGCAGACCTATCAATCCGTCTACCGTGTTAGTCCGCTAGGCACTACGGTTAGGTTTAATAACAAGCTGCTTACAGCTAGCTAGCTAGCTAGCTAGCTAAGTATTGATCAGGGGGGGTATCTCCTTAGCTAGCCTGTCAATCGCGCGGGTCCTGCCCGCCTCTGTGACTTCGGATGGTAAGCATAACTAGCTGATTACTAGCTAGCTAGCTAACCAGCGAGCTTGATCCTCCTGGGGCCTCACTGCTCACTGCTGCTGAGCTAAACCGACGTCCCTGTGACAACAGGCAGCTAACCATCGAAACTGCTCGCAGAAAGCACAAGCATTTAGTCCTGGTCCTAGTTTAGACCGACGAGTTTTAAGCGAGGGAGACGCACGGCGTGTACGTGCAGGATAGGCTGCCTTGTTTGTGCCCCCCTTTTCAATCCTACAAGCTCAAATAGCTTCAGCTAGTCGGGGGCGGATGCCCACGCTTTGTCACATAGGAAACCCCGATCGGTGCCTGCACACCCGAAGGGGGGAAGCCAAGCCAGAAAAAAACGAAAACGCCGCGCTGTCGTCAATCAACGCCGCAAACAAGCCCTGGAGCCTTTCCAACAGCTGCAGATTGCTGTTGTTTCTGCAGCAAAATCTATTGCAGCAACAACTGCTTTTGCTGTACCCGCTCTTTTGCTGCAGCAACTGTTTGTGCTGCAGCAACTGTTTATGCTGCAGCAACTGTATTTGCTGTGGCAACTGTTCTGCCGCAGGAAACTGCCTTCGCTGCAGCAACTGTTCTGCTACAGCGAGGCTTCTGGCTATATAGTAACTGCTTTTGCCACAGCAGGTGCTGTTGGCTTGGCGGTAGACAAGCTGCAGCAGCAGCGGCTGCTGTTCCAGCTGCTGATACTGCCAGTAGTACGTATTTTTGGTCTTGGGAACTTGCGCTCCTGATGTTGGGGGGTTATTAAACTGATCTGGAGGCACCGCCAAGAGCAAACTGGCTGCGAACGTAGGAAGCTTTGGTGTCATCAGCAGTCTGCTGTAGTAGTACACACATTTCTCTCACCGACAAGAGACCCGTACACCGCCAGCAGAAGTCCCGTTTACGCTGCTCATCCATTATGTTGTTATCCAGAGACTGCAGATAGACGCAAGCACAAACACACACAGACCAATATAGATATATAAGGCATATAAGCACACAACCCAACATATGTACACAAATATACACAAATTCATAAAGATCAAATCAGCCCCAGAAAGCTGATGTAACAATGGCCGCCGCCCAGCAGCAGCAGCAGCGTCTGGATCGGACCTCCAAGGTGGTCTCGAGTGCCTTCTTCGTAGGCGTCTGGAGAATAGGGTGTCTCAGAAGCGGCAGCAGCGTTTGGGCGGCATTTCCGATCCAGGACTGTGGGGCTGCATGCACGCTGGTGAGTGCAACGAGGACAGCAGCAACTGCGCTTGCCAGGAAGGTGTTCCCTTGTTTCTCCGGCTGCAAATCGGATGCGGGGTCTCTGGGGAAGGGCTTGTTAAGGAGAGACAAAACAGACGATGATGTCTCCTCCGCCACCTTCGACAGCCACGGGATCGGTTCCCCTGCGCAACAAACAGATCGTAGCGGGTCACATGCAGAAACCATGCCTTCACACCGGTGTGTGTACGCTTGACGCGCCAGCACAGTTGATTGGATATGCACCTCAGCAGCGCGCTGCTCTGCAGATCCAACCAACTGTATGCTGCATAAGCTACAGGCAAAACTCTAGACGAAGGCTTGAAGGGCATGCAAAGGTAGCCGTCTGCGGTGTCCGCTCAGGCGATGAGGTGTGCGTCCACAAACGGTACGGATCGTGCCCTTCCCCTACTCCCCACCATCTTGGACATTTCGGGCACTCACCAACTTGATAGCAGTGCAGAATGGAGGGCGGGTCGACCCATGCAGCCACGCGCGACAAAAAAACAATGAAGGTGTGCAGGACCTGCAGCAGCAACAGGCAGGAGTATACACAGGGATGGAAATTGGCATTAGATGCATGCTTGCATGCCTCTAGGTGTAACGGCGTCTGCTTAACGTTCCGTGTGTGCCCTGTGCTGCGATGAGCTACGCCTGTTAAGGGGGGCATGCTCGCCGCCAGCAAAAGCGGCAGAAGTAGCAACAATAGAGCCAGCTGCAGGTGATGTCACCTTGGGGTGGTGGCAGGTAGGCGTGTGTTGAATGGCTGCCACGGAAAGGGCCTCAAACCAGGCAGAAGAAACAATGGCCTCCGCGCTCAAAGGATGCAGCAAGGCGACGTTCACACAGTCCACGGAAATCCCCACGATATCCGGCTGGCTGTACATGTACTTCTCGCCCTCCGCCTGAGAAATAGTAATATTGGTGTTTATTATTTTACACTACTATACAAGATTATTGTTATTGTATATTATAATACTTATTCAGCAATCAATGGTCATTTAATCATTCATCATTAACTAAATAACTGATATGACTTAAAAGAGACAGGGACTGAAGCAGACAAAAAAAACGTATGTATGAACTGCACTATTCACACAACACCACACCGGACGAACTTCATGCAGACCACCAAAGTAAATTCAAAAGCAGTCCCATGAAGGAGACAGGAAAGGAGACAGCTGCAAACCCAGCGAACGTTAATTGGGAAGACACACAAAAAATGCCCAGCTGTGGAGAGCACATCTGCGGCACCAAGCCCCAAACACCAAGAAGAGTGACAGATGGCATGCTGCCACTGCCCGCAGTGCTTCCATTTGCTACAGCAGTGAGTCTTCCTGCTGCAACGGTAGCTTTTTTGGCGCACACGTCTGTTTGTTTCAGTTCCTAAGTGCAGTTATCTATTGCGGCTGTAAGGTGTCTCCTTGTCATGCATTGAACAATTTCCTCATTCGCTACAGGCACCTCACCTTGATTTTGCTCAGCGTAGCCCCCACGCAACCCTCGAGGGCCGCGGCAACCGCTCGGCGAACGCATTCTTCTTGGGCGTTAGAGAAGATGCCCTGCAGCGAGCGGAGAGCCCCAAGGTGGTAGACCGTGGGGCACTCCGCGAAGGTGCAGCAGAGCGCGTGCAAGAAGGAGTAAAATACCCTGAGGTGCAGCAGCATTCACAACACACACACACACACACGACAGCCTGCATGCGCCACGTACGTGTATATTGATGTAGACCCAAATACAACCAAAACCGCTCACATACTACATACAAACAAATATATACAATCGTACGCACAAGTACACACAAAAGCACGCATACAAATACAAACACACACAAACACATACATACAAGTAACACGTACAAGCAGATATACGATTACACATACATACATACACACACACACACACCATGCATATATATATGCATATATGGTTAGAGGCACAGACGCCTTGGGCCCAAAGGAGACAGGGCTAAGCCCGTCAACCCGAAGGCCAGTCACAACTGGCGAAAGACGCTCTAGCGTCAGAAAGCTGAAAATGCAGTAGAATACTCAAATAGCCAGCCCCAACATCGCAGCTAAAGCAGATCTTCCTGCCTGCTCTGCTTGCACACATGCAGAGAGGAGCAGGGCAGCCCGGGGCTCTGAGAGACTACCCCAGAAGCAATCGGCGTCCAACCTACCGATAGCGGGGGATGTGGGCCCTGCAGTTTGCGCAGAGAGCCACCAGCGAGTAGCAAGAAACCTCATAGAGGAATTCACTCCGAGGGCCCTTCGTCATGGCCTTCTCGATGGTGGGCCACGCTGCTTCTACTGCGTCCAACACCGGGTGTCTGTATGGGCTGCGCGCTGCGCACACCCGCCCCACATCGCTCTCTCACACTCTCCTGAATTCAACTGCAGGGACACGCCTCCCAATACACTTCAGCTACCTAGCTATTCAGACCGCTAGGTGCAAGTCTAGCTAGGTAGGCGGTAGCTGCTCGTGTGTGGCTCTAGAAGGCAAGGCCAGATGGTGAAGCAAGACGTCTCCCATACTTTGTTCATGCTGCGCTGCTGTTCTGATAGTTTGGAAAATGAACAAGAGCCTGGAAATGAGGCTGCCTCTCTCCACTTACGACTCAGAGGCTCGAAGGCCTGCGAAGGTGGTGGAGGCGCATAGTCTTCAGCGGGCTGTACGGACTGCAAGGCTGAGAAAAACAGTCCCAGATTCCGCTTCACCGTGCTGCTAGGGCAGCCAGTGTCGGAAAGTGACCGGTCTAGCTCGCTCCCCAAAGACTGAAAACATGCATCGATGCGCAGCCAGACAGCATGCACGCACAGCCAGAGACCATGAATGCATACACAGCCAAATGGTATGCATGCATGCGCAGCCTAACAGCTCTAGAATGCACATATAAAAGACAGGGGTCCCCTTCTAACTACCCAACATGGATTGCGCATGCTCAAGGGGAATGACGCCCGCTTCGAGAGCAAGAGGTCCATGCACGAGATGGAGAAACAGGAGACGGGAGATACACAGAGAGGGCAAAAAGAACGAAAGGGACAAGATGGATGCTGAGAGGGACAAAAACCAAGGAATGCAAACACAGGGTTAAAAGGAGAATTCGTTCGATTTCACCTACTTGAAGGAGCTGCGCAAAGAGCACGCGAATGCGCGGAGCGTCCAAACAGGAGATAACATACCCCGCCGTGTGTACTAGGGAGGAGCTGTTGTCCAGACTCAGCCCCGGCCTGAGAAGAGCAGACCCAGTAAGCATATCCCCACAGGAAACGACCATATGCATCCACAGTCCCTGCAATTAGCTACTTGGGCGCAACTTGCTACCTACTTAACTACGTAGCTAGGTACCTACTTAGCTACTTAGCTATCTACGATGCCAGCGCGCAGGTGGCGAGCATCTTAACCTAGACTGCTTGCAAGCCCCGCAGCACTACCGGCACATAACGGTACGCAAGCTGTACATGTGGCAGCCGCTGTATGTGTGGCTAGTTTGGCTAGCTGAGAGGCACAGGGCAGTGGAACAGCGCTTGCCTGGAGAACGCATCGATAAGGGCACGCAGAAGCGCGTGCACGTCCTCCTCCCTGCCCGGTGAGGGGATAAAACTTGCAGCTGCAGCCACAAGCGAGGAAAGGCCTTCCACTAGCAACGCCTCAGTGGACAGGCGCAAGAGAGCAGCATTCGAGTCCTTAGCCGCCTCCTGCAGAACCAGGAGGCACGAAGGAACACAAACAAAGCATCGGTATCAACAGATAATATACAGGACAGTAGCACCAGGCAGTGCCAACCTAAACGTGCTGCTATGCGCCCACAAGCCGCTTCAGCAGCCGAGTGGTCTGAAATGCCCCCGCCGGCTCAAGGGGACATGGAGGCAGGAGCTGCTCAGTGACTTAAAGGACACAGCTCCTAAAGGGAGGCACGACAACGCACTGGCAGCGACGCTACGAACTGCAACGCTCGCGTCACGAGGAGAGAGAAAAGCGGAGCAAACAACTCCTGGTGCTGCGGTAGAACACGGCCAGCAAGCCAAGAGATAGCTCGCGCTGCTGCTGCATGCAAGAAAAGCGTCAGGGCCTCCCGTTCTGTGATTTCCATCGGCGGATCTGAGGAAGCGCTTTGCGGCGTCAGGAGTGCAAGCTGAGGCAGCAGCGGCAGCAGCTGAAGCAGGAAGTCGTCGTTTCCGGGATCTGTGCACGGGCCTGCTGTGTCAGCGCTGTTACTGCCGCTGCTGCACTCTCCTTCTATATCTCCTGGCGCCACGCTCAGCCGGATGCGGTTCGCAATTGCGGAGATGAAGTAAAGGCGAGCCTCTACCTCCAACAGAGCTTCAGGACGTGCAGGAGTCTGCGAGAACGGATAACCCACGTACACCCGAGACGGTCTGGAGAGAAGACAACAGCGTGAGAAGACGTGTCGCTCACTAGGAAAAGCAGGAGACACAGGATAAGGATTTTCACACACAGAAACACAAAAATAGCCACCCTGCAAACACAAGATGATACGCCAGGCTAAGGGAGCTTGCCTCGGGATCCCTTAGCAGCATGAGCAGCCGCTTGGCACTAGCGCTACATGAGCAGTCTATGTCGAGCAAGACGGCGGCTTCCGTGAGAGTGGATACAACCTCCGCACGAAAATTCTGCCACGCCTCAAACTCCAGTTCTTCCCGCAACAGGGGCCCCACGGGGGGCCTCAGCTGCTGTACTGCTGCTTCTGTGAAGGGTTGGAATATGCGGGACAACACGGGCTCGCGCATCGCCAAGTTGTCCATGTTGCGTTCGTACCGCCGCTTCACTTCCGCCAGAGCTTCTGCTGAATCCTTCTTGCCTCCAGCAGCTTCTGGTGCTGCTGTTGCTTCGTTTTGCAGGTGGTCCCGCCAGGCGCTGAGACGCCTTTCCTCCTCCACGAGGACAACTACATGATTGAGGAGGTTGCGGTAGAAAGCCACACCAACTTCCTTTATCTCGAAGGACGGATGCTGCAGCAGGGCTCGTGGCAGCTCGCATATCACCTCTATAGCAGGCTGCAGTGAGACGGCTAGGGCCACGTCCGTCTCTCCCTCCCTGGTATTCGCCAATCCCTCCTCCAGTGTTGCTTCCTCATCTATCAACAGTCGCGGAATCTGCACCTTTGCCAGTTCAATAAGACCCAATGCAAACACCTGTAACCGCTCCAAGTCAAATGCTGCTATTCCTCGCGGCTGCTGCACCGCAACACGGCAACACACCGGCCACGCACCGCATTTTAGCAAGAGCAGGAGACAGAAACGCACGATGCTCTGCAGGTAGCTCCCTACCAGCTAATTCTGTATCTGCAGGCGCTGCAGCTGCAGCCGGTTAAGTGACAGTTGTACAAGGGAAGCACCACCTGCAGCAGATGCAGCAGTTCGCTCTTACTCCTCTTGCCGCAGCCAAGGCGGCAGTGCACCCGTCGCCGTAAGCCTTGACAATCGCCGCAACAAGCGACCGAGTGACAGCCTCTCTGCCTTCGCTTCCCTCAGTTGTCTCAGCAGGAGGGTTGGGTTTCATGGGATCCTCCCTGAAGCCTGGCCCGCTGCACCTTTTCGTCGCTGCTGCTGCTGCTGCTGCTGTGGACTCCTCCAGCAAAGATGCGGCAGCAATTATCGCCACTACACATTCTGTAGAGAGCTGAAGAGTTTCTACATCGTCCGCGATCACTCCACATAACAAAGCAGAGAAAAGCCTGCTCCCTGACAGGCGCTGGAGGCAAACAGACAAAGCCTCCAGCGCAGCAGAGAGGCCCCAGCGCCCTTGCTGTTGCTGATGCTGCAGAGGCTGATTGCCTTGCTCAGCATCCACCTGCTGCACCCAGCAGCAAACTGCGGAGAGCCACGACTGCACTGCCCGGACAGCTGAGAACCAGCAGCAAAACCGCACACGCCAATAAGCAAGTGCAGAATAAGCAAACAGACAAGGCCAATACCACAACCAGAAACGACGAAGTCCATAAATGAGCTAGTGACGCTGCTGCAGCTGCTGCTCAGCCGCCTGTATGACCCGCCGAGCAAACTTCAGAATACTGCCCCCGGGAAGGAGCAAACGGCTCACCCGCATGCAACACAGCTCGGCAGCAGGCTCTCTCTTCAGGCCCAGCAGCAGCAAGGGCTGTCTGCGCCTGCATGAACATCGCCTCTACTGCCTCCAGCACTTGTAGGGAGTTGTTGCTCATACAGCTCGCGAGACACGGCAGCCTTCGGTCCTCCGGCAAGGCAATCCTGAAGCACACGCCACGCGGAGCTAAGCGTACGCCATGCGAAGCTAAGCAGAGACCATACACCCGCCTCAACATACCCTATATCCCTAAATTCAGCATTCACACGTACCTCTTGGTGCACAACTCTTCAGGGAGTAAGACTAGCAACTCCAGCAGAGGCAAGAAACCCTCTTTACCTGCTTTCTGGCCAAGAGTCTGCAGCACATGACCCAGTTGTAGGCCCCCAGTTCCGCCGCAGGAAGCACCTGTGGGGGGCATTTCAGTGGCAGAGGCGCCAAATATGAGGGCCGAAGAGAGTGCGATGCACAACTGACGCAAGGCGGGCAAGGCTGCATCTCTGAAGGCAAACACGAGCTGCAACAACCCGTCGCGTAGCTCCGCATACACCTGAGACGTAGCCAATGAGCTAATACCACAAGAAGCGGCCGAAACAGCTGAGGCCCCCTGCAATCTCAAGAGGGCCGACAGCTGCTGGGGGAAACCCGCCCGCGCCTGCGCAGCCAGCGTTTGGGCAGCGAAGTGGATGACCTCGGGGGAAGAGTTCCCCGATGCAAACAGCTGTTGCTGCTGCTGGTGGTGATGACTGTGTTTGTTCAGTATAGAGATGCAAATACCCCAGGCGCTCGGATCCTTCTGGAAGTTTGTGAGGTATTCGTTGGCACCAGCAGTTGAGGTCCCCCCTTCTTTATTGGCAGAGGGGGAGTTTAAGTGCAGTACCATCTCCACCACTCTTTCCTCTGTATACATGTGGACAGTGCCGTTAGGCTCGAGAGTCACACTGTTAGAACTAGAAGCTACAACGGTGTTCGCTGTCTGGACGGGCACGGGGGCCGCAGGTGGCGCCCCCACGGCGCCCTCAGGGTCCATCATGCCGTCTAAGGGGTCTCAGAAGTGAGTTGCAGCAACTGCTACACCCAACTGAAGAGGCCGTGGGCGTGCCCACTCGGGCTTCCGCAATCGCTCGAGGAGTTGCTCTACGCCGATTGAGTCACAGGCCAGTTGGGCCTTGCGGAAGCAAAAGAGAACAGAAATCCTATCCACACGAACAAGCCAAGAGTTAGAGTTTCAACATGACCAAACTAAAAAGCGACACAGACGCACCGCGATGATGGGGCCTCACAAGGGCTGCCTTTCTGCGCCGCCTAGCCAGAGGCTCCCACAAGCAAAATGCATTTAAGCACTTATTCTTAGCTGTCTTTAGACCTTCCAACCACATAAAAATAAAAGGCGGAGAGAAAACAACTATATTAACTTTACAACTTGAATATGCCCAAGCCCGTCAACCGGCCTATGCGCAACGGTCACAAGGCGCTTAGCATCGAACCACTCTACATGAAAGAAAGCACAGAGAAAAATCGTCTAACAATAGCTCCCTAAAAAGGCTAGGCCCTGTACAAATGAAGAAAAATATTTCACGAAGAATTTCCAACGTCAAAGCACAAAAGAGCCACCTATGGGAATCGAACCCACGACCTTCAGTTTACAAGACTGACGCTCTACCACTAAGCTAAGGAGGCGTTGGCTGAGTGTGTCACGCAGCTATTGTATCTCGTTAAAAGCTCAAACCTTCTTGCATTTTCACCAAAAACCAACAGCCACCTATGGGAATCGAACCCACGACCTTCAGTTTACAAGACTGACGCTCTACCACTAAGCTAAGGAGGCCTGGTAGAAATACGGGGGAAGGTGAGAAACGCCTTCTGATAGAAACAACACGCAATTTTTGCTGTTGCACTTGTATTCACAGCAGTGCAAATTGTGGCTCCTAATTCTATCATAATGATATATCTGACGCTAATTTTTAACACAACTGCTGTTAGATATACGCTTTTCACCGTCTCAAGCACAAGACTCCCAAACCTCCTAAAAGGAATGCAGCACGCTGACTGCAGTACTTCATTCGCTAAATTCAGTCAGGGTACCTCTAGAGCTGTTTAACAGACACAACACACTGCTCCCTTGTAAACGCAGGTTCAATTCCTGGCTCGGACATTTTACGTCTCGCCTCCCCATGCGAGCTTTTGCATGATGCCACCCACGTTCAACTGCCCTCGTCACTCCACCGCCCTGCAACCATCCCCAATAGCCACGCTGCACATCATCCTGCGAGTTTCTCAAAGCATTTC
>CAJFCY010000599.1:2500-12223 GCA_904066265.1 Eimeria zaria
ATGGCCGTAGCGGCCTGAGGGTTTCGTAAACCCTCCTACAAGTAGTGGTCGAGAGCATGCCTTCTCTGTAAACCACAAACCACAAACCACAAACCACAAACCACAAACCATAAACCACAAACCATAAACCCTAAACTCTAAACACTGAATACATGAAAAAGAGAATGTGGGATGGGGGAAGGAGACTCATCTTAAACCCTTCAGGAGGCTACAGCAACTGTACTCTAAACCCTAAACCCTAAACCCTAAACCCTAAACCCTAAACCCTAAACCCTCACCAAGTTCTATAGCATGCAAATCGCTGTAGCAGCCAAACTCATCTGCGCCGCCATGCAGCAGCAGCTGAGTGCCCCTACCAACAATCAGCTTGCTCCCAACACGCCCTTGAAGCCCTGCTGCTGCTGCTGCTGCTGCTGCTGCTGCTGCTGCTGCTCCTGCTGCTGCTCCTCCTTCTGTTGCTGGGGCTTGTTGCAGCTTGAAGTCGCAGACAGACAGCACTAAATTCCGCGAGCAGCGAACTGCAGCAGCAGCAGCAACAGCAGCAGCAGCAGAGGCAGCAGTAGTAGGAACAGCAGCAACAACACCAACAGCAGCAACAACAGCAACGTCAACAACAGCAGCAACACTAACACACACAGCAGCAACAACAGCAACAACAGCAACAGCGGCCGCAGCGGCCACGCCCACACACAGTCTGCGAGTCTGAAGCATCAGCAGCAACAACACCGCATGCAACAGCAGCGACGCCGCATGCAACAGCAGCAGCAGCAGCAGCAACCAGACAGCTGTGTTAACAGCAGCAGAGACGAAGACAGCGTAAGCTGTGTTCAGAGGTATTTGCTGCTGCTCACCCTCATCCTCCATCTTCGCAGCATATCAATGTTTGTACACCCGTGTTTGATGTCTTATTGCTGCTGCTCTTGCTGCTGCTCTTGCTGCTGCTCTTGCTGCTGTTACTGCTGCAGCTGTTGCTCTTGCTGCTGCTGCTGCCGTCGCTGCTGCTGCTGCTGCTGCGGTTGTCTGCAATGTGGTCTCCGCTTCCGTTGTTACTCGTCTGTCAAATGTAGCAGCAGCAGCAGCTGCTGCTGCAGCTGCTGCCGCTGCTGCAACTGGAGGTCGCCTCCCGTGTGAGATCTGCAGCAGCAGCAGCAGCAGCAACAACAACAGCAACAGCAGCGCTGCAAGCGAGACGGCAACAGCTAATGAGGCTTTTGAATCGCTACAACTAAGAAGAAGATATTTGGTTATTATTTGGCTGCATGTGGTTTGCTGCTGTTGGTCCGGGGCCCCCTGCTGCAGCAGCAGCAGCAGCAGCAGCAGCAGCAAGTACTAGGGAGGCCCCTGTAGCTGCTGCTGCAGCTTCGTGTTAAAGACAAGGACAAAAACTATAAGTAATAAATCATTTAAATTCAAAAATATAAATATTTAATAAACATTTAACAGCAGAAGAAGGCAGCTAATACTGTTGCTGCTGCTGCTGCTGCTGCTGCTGCTGAACACTAGCACTCTAGTAACAACAGCAACAGCAACAGTAGCAACAGCAGCAGCAACAACAGCAACAGTGAGGTGTATCTACAGTTGTTGTACTTCTCTAGGGAGATCTCAGCTTCAATTAGCCTACCAGATGTAGAAGCTGGGCCTGTGTGGGTTGTTTTATTTAGTTTGTTTGCTGCTGCCTGTCTGCTGCATCATCGGTGTAACAAACTCTGTGCAGCAACAGCCTCTGCAGCATTCAACAATCTTGCTGCTGTCTCGCTGACGCCTGCAGCAGCAGCAGGAAACCCTAGAGGGGCCCCTTCCCCTGTTGCAGCAGCGTCACTATCAACAGTGTTATTGTTGTTTGCACTTCACTTGGTGCTGGGGCAACAGCAGTTATATATTGCAACTAATGCGGACTATGATACTGCATACAGCAGAGGGGCATGCAGTACACGCTAACGAAGGGCTTGTCTTGCTGCAGGCGCTGCAGCAAGTGCTGTTGCAGATCCGGCCGTGAGTGGCAGCAAGGTTTGCTGTGTAACGAGAGTCCTTGATTGTAACGACAGTCCCTCATCTTATCAAAGGACTATCGTGAGCTGCGAAAAAGCCAAACACTTATAAGAAGAGAGTCCGTCAAAGCAGCTGACCTCCTTTCCCAGACCCTAGGCAACCATGGCGCTGCCGCTCCGCTGCCTAAGCACGGGGAGTTGGGGCAGCCCGGTATATGTTGCAGCGCACCTCGCTTCAACTCGTGCTGCACGGCAGCCCCATATCTAGACACATCCAGGCCCCCTTTTGCTGCATGAACTAACTCAATAGGCAGTTGTTGAGCCCTTCTTTCGCCGTTGGTAGGTAGTCTGCTCACCAGTCGGTGTACATGTCTCAACTGCACGTAGGGCACGTCTCAACTGCACGTAGGGCATGCTACACTGTGCACGTAAATTAGAGTAAACATGTATGCCCTTTGGGCTCCTGAATACATCTGCTGAACTTCAGCAACAGGCTAATCACGACTTTCTGGGACCAATCAATGAAGGATGGGTGATAATATGCATGGATAATGTACTTGTGTTCAGCCGCAATGTGCAAGAGCACTTGCAGCATTTGCGGCGTGCTCTGCAACTGTTTCGCGAGAAGCAGTGGTTTGTGAAAGCACAGAAGTGTTCGTTTTTCATGCAAACAATCAATGTTTTAGGTTTTCGTGTCACTGCAGCAGGTGTCGAACCGGGCCCAGCGAAGATAGAGGCGATTCAGACGTGACCCCTGCCTCTGTACACCAGCAAGGACGTACAGAAGTTTCTCGGACTCGCCTTCTACTACCGCAACTTCAGTCCTGGATGCGCTCGTATTGCTGCCCCTCTAACGGGTCTACTTAAAAGGTACAAGCAAATTTTTTGGACGGAAAGTGAAGACGAAGCAGCAAGAAGCCTCATCCAACACCTCACATCGTCCCCGGTGCTGGCGCTCCCTGATTTCAACAAACCCTTGTTCCTAACAACCGATGCCAGTGACACAGAAGTAGGCTTAATGCTTTCTCAGCAGGCTATAGAGTCGGAAAAACACCAAATAATCGCCTGCTACTCACACCCTTTTACGGTAAGGGAGCAGAAGTATCCTGTACGTGCAAAGGAACTCTACGCGGTCTGGTGGTGGGTGAAAAAGTGACGTCATTACTTATACGGTAGGCATTTCACCATTCAAACCGATCACCAATCTCTAGTGCATCTCACGGAGAGTTTTCAGGACTACTATAATGAAAGGGTTGTCAGGTGGCTTTGGCGACTGGGGCAGTACGAGTTCACGCTCAGGTATATCAAGGATTATCACCAATGTGGTCGCCGACGCCCTCTCACGACGTCCTCCATGTCAGACCCTGTGTTCTGCAACTACTCTTATATGCGTAGACTCTCGTTTTCTTTCTAAATTGCGTTCTCCTTACTCATTAGACTCCCATGAAGCGGCAGCTCTCGCTAAGTTCAACAACGGACGACGGGTCAAGCACTACAGCACGGACGACAATCGCTTGTGGTACCAGACGAAGCGTGGCCTCCGTCAGTTATACGTTCCTGCATCGCTTAGCACAGAAATTTTGAGGAAAATGCATGATCACGCTTTAGAGGGGCAAGATGGAGTAAATACGACAGTAGAACGAGTGACAAGGACCTTTTGGTGGCCTAGGATGCGTCCCTCAGCCAAGGAATACGTCCTCACTTTCCCGGAGCGTCAGAAGCATAAGCCGCGGAACACCCTCAAACCCGGCCTCCTTCAGAGTCTTCCGATCCCCGAACGGATGTGGACGGATATCTCAATGGATTTCATTGTAGGTTTACCTTCAGTAAAAGGCTGCGATAGTATCTATGTGGTTGTGAACAGACTCAGCAGGTATGCCCACTTCATACCCTGTTCAAGCTCGGTTACCACTAATGGAGTAGCGCAGTTATTCATTAATAACGTGTGCAAGTCCACGGTTTCCCAAAAAGTATCATAGCCGACAGAGATACGAAGTTCGTCACCACTTTCTGGCAAGAACTTGAAGCAGCTCAAGATACACCACAACAACACCACGGCGAACCATCCGGAAGCAGACAGCCAAACGGAAAGCACCAGCCGCACGCTGGCTCAGTATTTACGGCTCTACACTCAGCAGAACTCAACAAAGTGGCTTGATTTCCTCCCTTGTGCAGAATGGCTTTACAATACAACGGTGCACTCTTCTACTCGTTGCTCTCCGGCATCTCTCGTCTACATCGAAACGCCGTTGGCTGAGACGGTCTTGAACCTGGCAGTCGGCAGCCAGCCCCGTACAAATGAGGCCTCAGAATTCCGCACACGGCTAGCGGCAGTGCGGGAATGCATGAGGAAAGCAAAGGAACGCCAGGCTAGAAATTACGACGAACGACGTTCTGCTATCACTTTCAACCTATGCTACCTGGTTCTAGTGGATTCACACGCACTCTGTAGCCCACAAGGGGGCGAGCAACCGAGGAAGCCTGCTATGCGCTGAATATGGCCATTCGTAGTCCGCTCTCGTGTCAATGCATTGGCCTTTATTGCTGACTTACCACCAAACTGGAGATGTCACCATACGATAAATGTTGGTTTCTAAAAAATTCCGGGAATCACCAAAATTCCCTCGTACTCTCCACATTCAACAAAAGGAACGTCACAGGGAGAGGGAGCAATTAGAGGAAAGGGAGATCCTCAGCACTCGTTTAACAACCCGCAGAGGTCAGAAACAACGGGAATAGTTCGGTGGGCACGTGGCAAGCATACATAACGGGTCTCTGGGGAGCAGCTCCGCAAGTCTCTACCTACTGACTGTCTGCAGTCGCTCCTCAGCTCAACAGCAGCCCCAGCCAGCACGGATGTGCGGCCAACCGCTTAGATCCGGCTCATTTCTCACCAATTTGCCTATCATTTCCCTATTAATGGAGATGGATTGTAGCATGCCGTACGTGCAGTTGAGACGTGCCCTAAGTGCAGTTGAGACGTGTCCTACATGCAGTTGAGACGTGTCCTACGTGCAGTTGAGACGTGCAGCATGCCTTACGTGGCATGACTCCACGTAAGTGTAGACTACCTACCAACAGAGAAGGATGTATTAAACAAATGCCTATTGAGTTAGTACATGCAGCAAAAAAATGACTTGGATGTGTCTAGATATGGAACTGCCGTGCAGCACGAATTGCAGCGAGGTGTGCTGCAACATATACCGGGCTGCCCCAAATCCCCGTGCGTAGGCAGCCAAGCGGCAGCGCTATGGTTGCCTAAGCTCTGGGGAAGGAGGTTAGCTGATTGTACAGACTCTTTTCTCATAAGTGTTTGGCTTTTTCGCAGCTCACGATAGTCCTTTGATAAGATGAGGGACTGTCGTCACACTACCGGCCAGTCAACTTGTTTCTCCACAGTACCTACTAACGATGATTCCTGTTCCGTTTCTAAGTTGTCTTCTTACTTCCTAGACACTCAAACTACTGGACTGTTTGCACGCCCAGCAGCAGCAAGAACGGACGAAGGGTTGCGCGCTACCGCATAGATAGCGATCGCTTGTGGCACTAGGCGAGGCGCTGGCTTTGCCGGGTATACGCTCCAGCGTCAATTCGGACAGACGTTTTGCGCAAACTGCATCATCACGATTATTCTTTAGTAAGCCTTGGCAGGAATAATACAACAGTGGAGCAGGTAGCGAGCTCTTTGTTGGATGCTTCCCTTAGCAGAAGAGCATGTCACTAGCCACTTACGAATATCAGCACCTCAAGTTCTGAGGAGTATCAAAATATGGCTCTTGTAGACTCACCCATTGATTGAACCTGTCTGGAGAGACATTTCAATGGATTTCATAATGGGGTTACCATCTGCCCGAGACTGTTGTAACATTTACCTCGCCGTGGATAGACACAGCAATTGGGTCGACTCCATCCTGTGTTCAAGGTTAGTTACAGCGAATGGAGGTTAACAGTTAAATATTAACTGCGTTTGAACACAACTGTCGAAGTGCATAATTACTTGGAGGAATCCGAGGTTCGATACAGATTTCCGACGCGAGTTCAAGGATTCATATATACAATTAGATGGCCACTGATAAGGAGGTGGAGATAGATGACCCAACTAAAGGCACTAGCGGCGCGCTCTTGCAGTACTTGGATCTGATAACAATGTGGATGGATACCTTCGTTTGCGTGGAATGGGTTGCTAAAGCAAGACTGCAACATTCTAACCGCTGGCCCGTGTCTTTTTTCTCTGCATTGAAGAAGCGATCCCTGGCAGGATGTTTGGCCTTGTTGTTTACTGCCTTATCCGTGGGATTGCAAAGTTGTACACACAGCTAACATGTGTTCTGCTATGAAACAATACAATCCAAGAGTGCCAGGCAAGGGAATATGACACGTGATACACAGCAACTTCCATCCGGCTAATACCGAATACTGCACACCAGGGCGCCCATCTATGCCTGTGGGGTTCAGTCTTTGCACTTGTCCGGATGAATTATGTAATGAGAGCAAATGTGCTGCGGATTCCCGACATTCTCCGAGGCTCGTCCTGGGCTGAAACGGATCTCTCAAGCAGTCACCGGTGCAACTGCAGTACAGGGAGTTGTGCAAGGCACCATGCTGTAGGTGAAGTTGGGGCGTCTACTCCTACTGTTGTGCAATGCACCTACAAAAGGAGAAGTAATTTTCCAAGAATCGCCTATAGAATTAGTGCATGCAGCAAACGTGGTTTGGCTATTCTCGCATGTTGGGTTGCCTTGCAGAACGTGTTGCAGAGATGACTGTTGCGACTAATGCCAGGCCGCCAGTTCTCCCCGTACGGAGGCAACCAAGCCGTCGCTCACTGGCTGCTTAAGAGTTGGGGAAGGAGGTAAGGAGGTTTTTGGAGCGCTTCAAAGTATTTGACTATCTTGCAGCTCACGACAGTCCTGCAATTAGGTCGAGATTCCTCGTTACATGCAGTGATCGCACCGTCAGAACCAAAGAGAAGAACATCGAACAAGCGGATGAACTCTGCTTCCGTACCCAGGAAACCGGGAAAGAAGATAGGGCCTGCTGTTTTGTAACACAGCCTGCTGCACCTCCTACTGCAACTCAACACCACACCCGGCCCGCGGCATCTGCATGCCCTGGCAATATACACGAGTAGTGTTATACCCTTCTTTGCCTATCAACAGACACCCTAATTGCAGGTAGAAATATAGTCAACACAAACGTAAGACAGACAGCGCAACGTGAAGACAGACCATCCACTCTCCGCATGGCCCCGGTTGCATGAACCCCTGTGGGCTGTGGCTAGGGTGGGTGGAGACACGGGAAAGGAGGGGCTGTAAGGGGTTTATCAGCAGTTCTATTTGTTTTATTATATTCTTTGCTTCATCTGACTCTTACAGCTGCCTCAGGTATGCTAGAGAGAGCTGTCGTTACACTGCAGGGGAGGCGCCTGCTGCGGTGCCGAGAGTGAGTGCAGCTTTTGTGTATGCTGACCACTGTTTTATTTTAATTAAATATATTTTGTTTTTTTAAATACATTTTATTTTGTACAACATCGTAGCAACAACAAAAATAACTACAACAACATGTACTGCAGCAACAGCAGCAGCAGCAGCAGCGGCAGATGCAGCAGCCACGGCTACCCAATATCCTATGTTCGTCCTTTGTCAGTTTTTCTTACATATAATATCATAAATAAATTTAAAAATTTAAACTATTTATTTAATTTAATTAAGCTATTGAGGCTGCTGCTGCTTTTGCTTGGCAGCAGCGGCAACACTACCAACGCAAGGCAGCAGCCGCTGCAGCCGCGGCAGCAGCAGCAGCAGTAGCTGCTGTTGCTGCAGCCCTTGCTACCACCCTCGCCGCGGCAGCAGCAGCAGCAGCAGCAGCAGCAGCAGCAGCCTCCAAGTGGCTGCCGTACCCGGTGTCGTAGCGTCAGCAAATGCTGCGCACTTAAGTAAAGAACTTTGTACTAAGCACCTCTTATAGAAGCTGTTTGCTGCTGCAGCAGCAGCACAGCAGTAGCACTCCCCTCTTGTTGCTGCGCGTCGCAGCGCCTGCCCCCAGCCCCAGGGCTGCAGCAGCAGCTTCTTTGCAGCAGCAGCCAAGTGCTATTAAAGATAAAGAACCTTTTCTGTAGCACTGGGTGCATGCGTTCTGCTGCAGCAGCAGCAGCAGCAACACACGACGCAGCAGGCTGCTCTCCCTGCAGCGGCAGCAGTGCAGCCCCTGTAGCGACAGCAGCAGCAGCAGCAGCAGCAGCAACTCTTTCGCCTCTCCTTCGCTATTTCTCGCATCTTTGCTTCTTTTTGGTATGGATGCCTCTCCCTAACGCAGCGGGAGCCGAGAGAGACGCAGCAGCAGCAGCAGCAGCAGCTGCTGCTGCATAGGAGCGTTTGCTGCAGCAGCACCAAAGTAAGTTGTGCCCCTCTACCCCTGCTTTCGTTGCATTTAATGCCCACTGTCTTCTACCTGCTTCTCAGATCTCCTCCTATCTGCAGCAGCAGCAGCAGTAGCAGCAGCAGCTGCTGCTGCTGCAGCGGCTGTGGTGTACGTACACCACCTTGCACTATTGCGCGTACAGCTGCTGCGGCTTTGACAGTCTCTGCAACTGATTGTCTCCTTTGCAACTTCTGTGTGGGTGCAGAGCGATGCAGCAACAACTAACGCTGCTGCTGCAGCAGCAGCAGCAGCAGAAGCCCCTCGCTCCGGAAGCGGCAGCAGCAGCAGCAGCTAGCAGAACACCGAGCAGCGATAGCAATGGACAGGGGGGCCCCTATACTTCTCTGTATCGCACAGCAGAGGAGCAACAACAAGAAAATGCAGCAGCAGCAGCAGCAGCAGCAGGAGCAGCAGACCCTATGCAACTGCAGCTCGACGGTGTATGCACACCCGAGCCATCACCAGCAGCAGCAGCAGCAACAACGCCGACGCCTGCTGCTGCCCCAGCTGCTGCAGCAGATCCATCTGTACAGGCTGCTGCCTTTGCAGCAGCAAACCCAATCAAGGATGAGCAGCTGCAAGGGCAACTACAGCAGCAGCAGTTGCAGCAGCAGCTGGAGCAGCAGCAACTGCAGCAGCAGCAACTGCAGCAACAGCAGCAGCTACAGCCGCAGCTGCAGCACCCCGCCACTCTTCACGATGTTGCAGGAGCTGCTGAGCAGCTGCCATTAGAACACCAGTTGCAGCAGCAGCAACTGCAGCAGCAGCAGCAACTACAGCAGCAGCTTGAGCACCAGCAGCTGCAGCAGCTGCAACTGCAGCAGCTAGAGCAGCAGCAGCACGATATGGTATCTATGTACCACGTAGCGGGAGGTGTAGATGTGTCTTCGGCGTTGCTGCTGCAGCAGCAGTTGCTGTTGCAGCAGCAGCTGAAGCAGCACCAGCAGCAGTTGCTGCAGCAAGACTATGGAGCAGGGGTGAAGGGTCTTTTGCTGCCGCAGCAGCAGCTGCTGCCACCGACGCCGCAGCAGCACCAGCTTGAGCAGCAGCAGCAGCAGCACGACCTGGACCAGCAGCAGCAGCGGACGGCGCTGCCGAAGGTTGTAGGTGTTCGCTTCGATAAGGTTAATAAAACTTGGAGAGCTAGCTGGTTAGCTGCTGCTGCTGCTGCTGCTGCTGCTGTTGCTGCTGCTGCTGCTGCTGCTGCTGTTGCTGTTGCTGCTGGTGTTGCTGCTGCTGTTGCTGCTGCTGCTGTTGTTGTTCCTGTTGCTGCTGTTGTGTTGCTGTTTGTTGCTGTTGTTGCTGTTGCTGATGC
>CAJFCY010000600.1:0-12218 GCA_904066265.1 Eimeria zaria
TATATATACGTCACATATTATTAGTATCTGTAGTTGCATCCACAGGCAACAATACATGCATATGCGCATGCATGCACAAATACATATAGCTATATATATATATATATATATATATATGCATATACGGATACGACACAAATATATTGATTTTTGCGCGTGTTTGTGTTTGTACATCCAGTCTTTTCGCAGACAAGTCTGACGACAAGAAGACAAAATCGTGGGCCAAGAGGGAACGGGTGAACACGGGACAGCGGCTATCTAAACGAAAGTTGGTCATTTACTCTGTATCATCATAAGGGGTTCTTTTTGCTTCATTCCCCAAATGCCTATTGCGCCGGTTGTCGCTACACCGCAAACGAGTGTCTGTCCGTTGGTTTGTACTGGCTCATCCAGCGCTTCATTCTTAACAGCGGAGCCACAATGCTGCAGGAAAACAAAATAAGAGGGGACGTCGGCCTCTGTTAGAGCTGGTGCCTCCTTTGCCTCCTCCCAAGCATTCGTCTTGCACGAGCATCGCAGTTGGGAGGCGCCTGGTAGCAGCACCTTATCTTCTCCAACCCTGTTTTCAGCCACAAAATAAACGGAAATCAAAAGATAAAATTAAGAGCGAGAGCTTTAAAGCAAAGCAGTTAGATGCGGCAAATATGAACATGGACGCACCATGTTGGTTGCGCTGGTGGGTCATCTGGGCCTGCAAGTCTAAGAGGTGAAAAGTCCTTTACAATTGTAAATTCCTTCACTTTCCGTTCTAGCACAACCAAACGCCTCTTTCGGGTGCTGATGGCCAGGCGGTCGCCTTGGGGGGACAGCGCGAGACGGCAGCCGCCGTCCACAGCACTGCACACACAAATACCTCAAGCACAAACGGATGTGCTGTACTGAACGCCCTAGCTAAAATGAATAGAAACACCAGCAGTAGCTCCCGTGGTTTACAGCGCAATACTGGGGGGGCAGAATGACTCACGGCAATTCTGTCGTTTGACCCGTTTCTGGCCACGAGGCAACGACAACGCCATCGCTGTACAACGCAATTAGCATTATTGTGTATTTGCTGCTGTTCTTCTGAGGCTCTTCAGTCCCTGATGATGCTGTGATACCTTCCCCTTGGACATAACAGCAAACCATGTGAACTGGCTCAGCCATCCGGCAGCACAACAACTGCTTTGAGGCGACGGTGAGTCTGCGAGGTAGCTGAGCGTTAACATCTTCTTCGTTATTGTGGTGGTTCTGCTGCTGTTTCATCTCCATTAGCCATAACTGGCCATTCGTCAGACCAACGAAGAGCTGCAGAGGCGCGTCAGCCTTCTCAGCCTCTGCTGCGGCCAACGCACTCACACCGCTGTCAGCGGCCGATGCTGCCGTAATGCCCACCTTGCAGCTGTCAACATCTTCCTTTGTTGCCGCTATTTTTTCTGCTGATGCTGCTTGAGAGGGCAACATGCGGTGAGCGAGGATGGTGGCCGTTCCATTGTAAGTAAGGAAGTCTGATATATGAGGCCTTTTCGCTGTGTCTGCGGAAACCTGTGCCGGAAAGCGGACTACAGCAGAGATGCCCTTGGGAGAGAAACCTTCACATCCAACGCTGCGCCAAGCTAGGGATGGGCCTGGCTCCCCTTCCTGCTTCATGATATAAGGCGTCGAGTCGTGTACAAGTGGCGAAGGTGTTTGAGAAGAAGTGCCGGGCAGCGCGAGCCGCAGATGTGCAAGGTTAAAAAGCCCTCGCCTCTAGACGAGGACAGGATGATTAATCTATAAAACAGGAGGCCTAACAATTACGAATACATCGCGAGATAACGACGCAAATGGGTGATAAGCCCCGGAGCGGTTGCTGGGGGCGCATTCCTCCCGGGGGAACGGATGTTAACTGTGAAAGGGTTAACTCGGCGCTCCACAGTGTTTTAATTGAGCTGGATTAAGTAAATTTATACTAAATTTAACCATTCTGCAGCTTCATAACGGGAATATGCTGCATGGGGCTGACCGGTGGTGGGTGAGGTGTTACGCCTTTGCTGGTGGGTGGTTCACGGTGGGGCCGAGCGGCAATGAAGTGATGAAAACAGTAACTAAATGTAACAAGCGCTATTTTAGACAATGAAATTTCATTGGAATAACCGTAGCATACTGTACAATGTCTTAATCTTCTTTTCTCTAGTCTTTCTGGCTGCCTCCACGGGGGGAGAGTAAGCGCACAGGTAAACCGTGTGGCACTGGAAAGGGTACCACTATTTGCTCTAGTGAGAGCTTGGGGTTTCAAATTAAGGAGGAGTTTTACTATTGGGACCTAATGCGCAATATTCTCTCCTCGTCTTCTACACCATTATCGAGATAAATGTTGAACTATGTGCGCATTACTACTTGTCATTGTGCTTATATGCGTGGTCCCGTGACTCTCCTGTTAGTAGATATACAACTATCGACAGATGTTGAACTTCAGAATAATGGAAGAGCATCAGAACGTGCAGTGTAGAAGGGTCTGCAGCTCTCAACTTTACTTGAAGACATGCCCATCTCTAGCAGGGTACTATGAGAGTCCTCGACCTTTGCTGAGGGGGCATTGTGAGCACCATCATAATAAAAATACTGTATATTAACGTTAGAAAGAATAATAAAGCCTTTAGGCGCTCTGGTTTGAGCGGCACAAAGGCATGGAGCCCTTGTGGTGCTCCAGGCACGTGGAGGAGAGGCGGCGTGCTGTGAGTTGCAGGACTCCTTGCTTGATGCTGCCACATATAAGCATATCCAGTCCCCTGTTTCATGTACGAATCAGCACTGTAAACATTTGTTAAACACTTAGTTGGCCCTCAGTAGCCAGCTTTCATGCAACTGCAAGCGTACGTACACGCTCCAGACATACCAGTAGCAAATGTGCTCGTGTTAATGGTTATCTCGAAAGGCGTACATAATGGATCAGAGAAAGTGAAGAGAGGGACAAGAATGCCAAATACAGAAAAGGGAAAATAACACGAGAAGAGCGGGAAAGGCGCCCCCGGATACTGCCTCTCTTGCTGCTGCTGCTCTCACGACAGCATGACCACTCGGCTGCTCGAATTGATTCTGTAGGCCTCAAATCTCAGTCCGAAACGCCTCATGAAGCATCTGTACCTACTTCAGATAGATTGTGCCACCACAGAAACACGGGCCCCTTGGTAACGAAGGGTATCCACTATCTTACGATACCAATGCGCCCGTGTAGAGACAATATCGTTGGCAAAACATAAAGCTTCAACCATAAACAAACTGAATGTTACAAGATATGCTAATTCGCGCTTTGGGCTGACTCGAGCGGCCGGTCTGGCTAGTTTTCTTAAAGTGTGCATACAGTTGTTACTAACACCACCCTCTTAAGCCTTGCACAGAAAGCATTCTCATACGCAGGCGCGAGAAAAACAAGATTTCAGATTGGTTCATGTACAATAACGACGAAACTCCATTTTCTGCTTGCCGTCTGTGCTGCGTTGCGTATTACTAGAAGCTGCCCAGCGAACGACAGTGTGTAGCTCTGTCATGTTGCAAGCTGAACGAGCAAATACAAGCATAGAGGAAACGTAGCTTTACGCCCCCTATCCTACTTCGAGTAGGCCTGTTCGGTAAGCTGGGCTGTGTCCTCCAGCAGCAACACCTCCAGCAGTAGTGTGAGAAGCAGCAGAAGCATCAGCACTATTACTTGTTTCCCGTTAAGTAGTTGCATGATATAACCATGAGCTACTTTTCTTGTATCAGATATATTTCACAACACCTTTTGTGCCTGTCTGTGTGGAGGGAGCGGGGGGAGGGGGGCCCCTTGCCTGATCGTGTAGGCAGGGCCCCGTGGTCTGTTCAGCCCCGACTATCGGTTGACTGAGTGCATTGCTCTTAGTACTTCCCCTCAGTTAATTGTTTTTGTTTACTCAGTTTAATTGTTTGCTTTCAGTGGCAGTAGAAGCAAGGCCAGTAACAAGCGGAATCGTCATCGGCAGCGGTTTCGGCTGCGGGAGCAGCAACAGCTGCTAGAACACAGTCCTTTCCTTGGAGAGTAGGCCCACATCAATTCAGTTTATTCTCCTTCCTCTGTGCTGTTCCCCTCATTGGCACTTCGCTCATTCGGGTGTACGCACACTGCAAGTGCAATCATGCAATGGAGCGCCCCGTGTGGAGGGGCAGCAGCAGCAGCAACAACAGCAGCAACAACAGCAGCAGCGGCATCATCTGTGCCATCGCAAGGATCCCCAACAGACATTTCAGCGGCTTCTGTACCTGCCACCGTCGCAGGTGTGTTTGCTTCAAGTTGCAGTTCCTCACTACAGCAACGCGGCAAACGATCACTGCTCACCGCGGGAGCGACGAGCAAAGGTAGTTCCAGTAGCAGCAGCATAGGGCCCCCCATCTCTGCGGAGGCCCTGAGGCGTTTCTTCGGCCTTAAGGGCCCACCGTCCCCTTGCAAAGCCGAGAAGGGAGGCAGGGTTGTGCCGGAGAGACAGCAACATTTGGGACACTTTGCACCAAGCGATTCACGCAGCACCTCCCGTATCCTCCCACCATCGTGTTTCGCCGCAGGCGCACCCGCATTACATGCTTCAGCAACGGTAAATGCGAATAGAGCCTCAGCGACAGGCGCAGCCACAGCAACAGATGCAGGGGCAGCAACAGATGCAGCACCGAAGTATGCCTCTTCAGCAGCGAATAGGTCCGAACTGAGCACAGAAACTTCACAGCTGGGGACTTCAAATGCTGATGATGCTGCATGTTGGAGACTTAAGCGATGTATGAAGCCTAACGACACCGTCAGCCTCTGCAACAAACTGCGCCGCACAGCACCGTCGCCGTCTCCCCATGCAGCTTCTGATGTTGCTGCTACATGCAGCAGCAACAACAACAAATATATTGGGACAGCAGACGGCAGATGGATGGGATTGATAGGAGCCAGTGCTGGTGCAACTCTTCACCAAACAAGCACTGTGAGCACGAGCAGCAGAGTTGTTTCGGCAGTCTCAAGAACAACACAAACAGCATCGACCACTGCAACAGGAACCGCCTCCCGTGCAGAATGCGCCCCAGGAATACTCGGCGGGGGCGCCAGTGGAAGAAAGAACCCCCATTCTGCTGCTGCTGGTGCTGCACCTTCTGTTGGCTCTAACACCACTGCTGTTGTGCGTCGTACGCGCCCGTGGGTCGATCTACCTGACCCGTTGGTGTTGCAAGTACTTGACTTCGGTGGAAGAGAGATTGCAATGAGTGAGCTCTTGCTGCACCTGCGCTACTTCTCTACTTGTTGCTGATGCTGCATTCCCCCTGCTCCTACGGTTGTGTTATAACGTTGATATGCTGCCGCACCTGCTATTGTTGATGCTTTTACCACATGCAACGCATTTAGGAGTGCTGTAGAAAGGCGCTGCAGCTATAGTTTGCTATTTATGCTGCTCCTGTTGTTGCTGCAGCCTGCCGTCGATTTGCTACACTTATACGCCGCCAGCGGCGGGTGTTGCGTTTCTCTGGAGATGCCTCAACAGCCTCCTCTGCAGAGGCCCTCATAAGAGCAATAATGAGGTTAGTTTGAAACCCTAAGCCATAAACCCCAGAAACATCCTGCAGTGTCAATTAAGCGCGCTTTAGGGCTGACGGGCGACGGAGCCCACGGCATTTAGAACTAGGGGCTAAACCCTAATCCCTAAACCCTAAATATACAATGCTGCAAGGCATAGTGTTTTTCTTGCACTAGGCAGTTTATTCTTTATTGAAGAGGTGCTTGGATGTGATGCTGACTACATTGCTTTCGTACCGTCTGCTGCAGCTCATAAAGTTTGAGGCTGCAAGAGGTACACTACCTAAATCCTAAACCGTTAACGGGCAGCCCTATATGGCTAGGTCTGCTGCTGAATGTGGTGCTGCTGCTTGCGCCTGCTGCAGTTCACCGAGTTTGCGGCTGCTGGAGATAACAGCGGGTGGCGGGCTGAGTGCCTCTCAAATGGATCGTCTCTCCCGAGCCCGCAGCAGTGCACTGCCTCAGAAGTTGCAGGTCTTGGTGATGCGTCGGTGCAACAAAATGACGGACAAGAGTCTCAGGACACTTCTCCTCAGGTAGGCGGAGATGAAGGGCGTGCTGTGAAGTCGCTGTCTGCTGGTGCCCGTGTTTTTGGCACAACTGCTGTAGCGTCGTGTCCTTGCTCGTATACATTCCGTTTTCTGTTGCTGCATCTTTTGCTGATGCTGCAGACTCCGCGACCTTCGGTGCGTTGATCTTCGTGATTCCTTCTCACTAACAGATGAGGCGCTTCTAACGTTGGGATTGCTTCCGAGGCTCGAACGAGTGGCCTTAGGGCTGACAGCCGGCGCCCGCGGCTGCTGCCGGCTGACCTGTCGTGCCCTCAAGGCCCTTTTGACACCGAAGCGACAAGAGCACCAGCAGCAGAAACAACAGAAGCCGCAGCAACAGCAACAACAAGGGCAAGCCCAGATGCAGCAACAAAATGCGGAGCAGGCGGACGAAGGCTGCATATGCCCAATAAAATTTCTTTCTCTCGCCCGTTGCAGCGAAATGAAGGACTTCACTGTACTGGCGAACGCAAAAGCAACACTTGTGAGACCCTGCATTTTGTAGCTCCTTACACGAGTTGCTGGATCATAAGCTGCTGCAACGGAGATGCACAGATGCTGATCCACTGCAACCAGCCAAATATCGCAGCCGTTTGCGTTGGTCTGTTTAGGAGTTTCTTGATCTACGCGGAACAGCAATCGATGACTCCTCAGCTCATGTTTTCGCCGAGCTGCACAATCTGCAGGTGCTTGTCTTAGCAGGTGCGATATAGAGGTCACTCAGCAGAACGATGTGTATTGTTGCACCCGCGCGTGACAGGAGACTCGCTATTTATATATTATTACTGTTGGGTGCTGCTGGCATGCTACGGTGTGCAGACACTGCAGTGACAACAGCAACCGTTTCAGCTGTTGTGGACGGTTGCCCCAAGTTACAGATGCTGGATCTCTCTTGCACGGGTCCAGTCTCTAGGGACTGTCTTTTTCGCCTCGCATTTTCGCTACAGTCTATCTCTCGCCTCAAGCTCAGCCACACAGCGTAAGCTGATTTTATGGCTTAATATACAGGCTATGACTGCTACAGTGACTCCTGGCGTTCGCATAGTCTCCCTGTTTCTGCTGTTCATTTCTCGTGTGTCTCTATTTGCTGTTTCTATCAATGTTGCTTCAGGGCCATCGACGATGTTTTGTTGGCACATCTGTTGGCAGAGCTGCCTCTTCTTCGTTTTCTTGACGTTTCGCATTGCTGGAGGGTCACCTCAGCCTTCTGTGACTCGCACTTTACTGTTGCTTCAGGTAATATCCCAAACTTTGCTGATATAGGGGTGAAGCCTGGTGCTGCAGATGCTGCTGCTGCCCGCTGGGGTTCCTGCTCAAGGGTTTCACGCGTTTGCCAGCTGATGCGTGCTTCTGGTTGGCCAAGGACTGCCTGTACATCGGCACTTGGTGTTTGCTGCTGGAAGAAGCGGATTCTCGAAGCTTTTTGGTGTTTGCATCACCTGTTGTGCGCTGCTGCATTTGAGTTTACTTGGCATGGCTAAATGGACCGCTGTCTGGCAGAGACCCTGCTTTTCGTGGGAACTTGCCCGGTTCGGTAGCTAGCTAGCTACATGTTGCCCTTGCGCCTTTCCATTGCCAGATATTTTTTCGGTATTGGCTGTGATATGCTACGTTTGATTGCCGCAGGAAAGCAGCTGAAACGATTAGGTTTATTTGGGTGCAACGTGGAGAGACAGAAAGTTGAGGCGGCCCTCATCGTTGCAGGTGCTACAAATGCCCGCCTCTCTCTCCACAATGTAAGTGCAAGCGTCTCCACGAGGGGTTGCTTGTGCTTCTGTTTTGGCTGGATTTCCAAAGCCACATGTAAACAACTAGCTGCCTAAGTGCCGAAGTTCCTACATGATTTTGCTTGACCGTGTTTCCGTGTTGTTGTTGAGGTGTTCGCTGCAGGAGATGGCTTTGTTTGAAATGCCTCGGGTGTATGCAACAATGAAAGGCCTCGATATTTGAAACTCTTGTGATTTCTGTCTCTCTGTGTGATTTCTGGCCTGTCACTGGCCTGTTCGCTGTGTCGCCGAAGCAAGGTATCTGCTATTGACGCTTTGGCAGTGTTACTGGGCTGTTGCTGCAGCCCTGTGCCACTAAGGGGGAGCCATGAAATTTTGTTTGAGGGAAGAAGACACACTCCGCTACAAGCGCCGCTGCTGAATGACTTATGTACTTTGCGCTTTTTTGTTTCTTGACGCAATGAGGCAGCCATGGGCAAGTGTTCGCTATGCTGTGCCCTTTATTGACGGACCATCTGTGTTCACATTTACATTACTTCCTTCCTATTCTCCAGGCAGTTCTCCTCAGCCCATTGGGGCGGAGGCTGCGGTGTTTGCACTATATAATATATATTATATAGTATATATATAGTTCTTGCAGCACTATGTGCATACAATAAACATATTCTAGTTTGATATATGTAATTTGGTGGCCAGAAAGGGAGTTCCTGCTTCGCGCAGTCGAAGACTTCGATGATTCGGCGTTTCAGGAGGAATGTCAGCTCACCTTTTGCAACACGGAACGTTGATTTTGATCTCTTTATATCACAGTACTTGCAATTTCCGTGCTTAGTTTTGTACTTCTTTACTAAATGTGAAATGGAAGGCAACTCACTCCAGCGCAGGCTCAGAAACAGATTCGCTAGGCAAATATATTCTGAACCTGCAGTGGAATTGTCTCGGATGTTCGGCCCAAGCACATCCACGGTTAGTTCGTGGTATACATAAGGCAATGCAATTGTCAGTGTGGGGCTCGTAACACTCGCCTGCCCCTGAAAATCATGCATGTGGTGCAACCAGCTGTAACGGGAAGTATTCAAAATTGGTCTAGGACAACCGTGAACAGCAGTAGAGGCGAGGTACTGAAGACAAGAGTTCTAGTCCCTAAGCGTCCTGGAAGTTGCGGCACAAGGACCTGATGCTGGTACGAGAAGGATTGGCCCCGTACGAGTTGCAGTACCCCAACTCCTGCTGCAAGGCAATCCAACCTGCTAGCATAATCGATCCCCCTTCGCCACATGCATCGTATACAACTGCAAAATACCTACTTGGCCTCTAGTTTTCAGCCTGTATGCAACTGGAAGCACATGAGCCCACTTCGAGCATGTGATGCTACGTAGCCCAAGCAAGCGGGAGCCTCAGAACCGACTATGTATCGCACTTCAATACAAAGCGGCTGGCGCACTTTGCATGCATATGGGGGTTGCTCGATACAGAGTGCAGTATCATGCCGAAATAAACCCTCGACGCCGCTTTGTACACACGTCAACATGGACAAAACCATACACACAGCTTGAACTGAGCATTAGCCTAGTAATTGCGGGACAGTACAACATTCCAGGAATAAAGTGAAGCTTCAAGTTACAACAGAATATCCGTTTTACAGGAACACAGCTCTAAATGGCACTGCCGAATCACGCATCAGTAGTGGTCTTTGCACCTAGCAAGGTCACTCGGCGTAGAAGAGGGACACGGCCGAGAAGGGTGAAGAAACACGGCTAATTAAAAACATTGACTGATTAAGAAAAAGGAATTAGGACTGGAATAGTATTAAAAGGAGCGATAAACGGGCAGGTCGAACCGGCAGTTCCACAGCAACATCAGGGGAGCTTGAAACCGCAGCAAGACACAGTTTGCGACTCATTGCAAGAAGTGTCATGCGTAGAAGACGCATTCAACCATTTAATGGGCAAAGTAGTTATATTTAGTTTTTCAATTCGTTTTTATCTCATACAATGTATGTGTTACAGTGTGTTTACGTAGATACTGCGACCGGCCGACCAAGCCCTAAGCAGCGCGCATACAGGTGCCTGCGGGCAGCAGCATGATGCAACCCCGTAGAAATTATATGTTCTATTCTCTCTTTCTAGCAAAATTTCTCTACTTAACAGCATAACTTCACATTCGGCAGAGTCCTCTGCAAATCGCACAAGACCTTCCATTGTTAATCCTGCGGTAACACCTTGCCAGTTTTTAGACATAGGCCAGCTGGCGCGGAACTTATCTTGTTCATTTCTACACTAAGTTACTTCTCCTTAACAACTCTCCTTTTGGTTTTGTTTCAGTCGTTCGCCTGCTATCTCACGCAGCATCGGACCCCTGCCCTCTCCCGTGCTGCTGGCGTCGCAGCTCGGATCCCGCGTATCAGGTGTATTTTCTATCTATTTCCCGCTCTCACCTATGAGTGCATCTTGATTATTAGTGAAAATGGCTTGCAAGCTCCCTTGGTTAGCTGGAAGAGGAGGAAACACGGAGGGTCTGTTGTGCATGTGCGCCCTGTTGGTTTTGTTCCCACTGGTTGCCTACGTAGTAGGGGTGTTTGGTATTATCACGCTCTATTTTGTGGTTATAGGATGTATCATTCTTCTCTACGTAGCTCAGTCGCTTCTGAGTCGTTTTGCGCGCCTCACACACCCCGAAAGAGCAGATGATAAGACTCCCTTTTCCCTGAAAGGAAGGCATGTCCTGGTAACAGGTGGCTCTAAAGGTATTGGATACGCTATTGCTATTGAGGCAGTAAAGAAAGAAGCGAATCTAATAACACTGGTGGCCCGTGATGCTGATGCACTCCAAGAGGCACAAAACAAGTGCATAGACCTTGCAGACAAACTCGGAGTATCCGTTACCGTCCAAACTGTCTCAGCAGATCTGGTGGATGCCACAGCCGCCATTGAATGCCTTGACCGAGCCGTTGCCTTAAAGGTAAGAAGAAGATCTATACTTTCTTTGCAGGGGTTGCAACGGTGAATTGTATTTATGCTTGTGCGTGTCAACAATTCTGGTACGGGAAGCACGCAGGTGCATTACGTAGGTTTTTCATCACGGTGCCTGCGCCATGGTTAACTCTTGCTCTTGCTGTTCTGCCTTCCGTATCCTTACTTTGATTCTTGGGTGTATGAATGCAACTGTTTTCAACTTCTTTCTTGTGTTGGTTAGGGCTTGAAGAGGAAGTCAGCTGCCTGCACCCGTAGTGAGAAGCAGGAGGAAGAGGAGGCGCCAATAGAAGTGTTTTTCTGCAACGCAGCAGATGTAGACCCTCGTCCTTTCTGTGCCATGGGGCATAGCAATATACAAAGGACAATAGCAATGAACATGAGCACGCCGTTCTTGCAAGTCAAACATGTCTTGCCCAGTATGCTCAAGCGACAATTTGGTGCCATTTGCTTCACCAATAGCCTCGCCGCTTTTGTACCAATCTACGGATTCTCGACATACAGTGCCACCAAATCTGCACTCAAAGCCTTTGCAGAAGTAATCAATCAAGAAGTTGCAGGCATTGATATTCTCGTTGCTAACGCTTTCTTGCCCAGTGTCAATACACCAGGATACCAGAGGGAACAGCAAGTTCGCCACAAAGTATGTGCTAAAAGCGCAAGAAACAAACACGGCTCCTAAATCTCAAGCGCGCACACATCGGCTGATGGAGGCCATTCATTTGGAGATCAGGCTTTCCTCAGTTATTTTCCCATTATTGCTATGTAGAGTCACACAAAGGCGAAGGCATGGCAGCTTTGCAATGCATATACAATGTAGCATATCCGCCGTCGGCGTAGAATCCAGATTTTTATCTGATAAATTGTTTAATGCCTCAGAAGCTGTCGTTGTGTGCAGCTCACCGAAATATTGGAAGAAACTTCTAAAATCAAAGAGCCAGAAGAGGTGGCGGAACGACTCGTTAATCATTTAGAAGCAGGTAAGGAAGCCGCAAAAACACTTTTCTAGAGTACATGCATTTGCTGCCTATTGTTCATTGTATTTGCATTTCAGCATTAGTTTTCACATAGTGCATCAGGGCACTCTGCGCTAATACGCTCCCCATGATGCATTCATACATCCAGCCTTATGCATCAAAACGCTGTGCATACATAACATACTTACTTACACTGCACACTATACATCCTTTTTCCCGCTCTTACCTGTCTCCTACGGCCTAAACTTTGCCTTGCCTTCTGTTAGATGTATAAGCCCCCACTTCGCCTACATAATAGTACTTGTCTTTCTGTTAGTTTCTCCTTCGATTTATTAACAGGCCACCGCATTATTACAGTGGACTTTGAGGGTTGGCTTTGCGCGCGCTTGAATGCCGGATTCTCCAGGGGTGAGTACAACTTAGCATTGAATGCAACGATTTGGTACACCCTGAAGGAGGCCTATATATATATA
>CAJFCY010000601.1:0-12211 GCA_904066265.1 Eimeria zaria
CGGTTTGGATATAAGTGCGCAACATTTGTTCCAAAGTACGATTGACTCGTTCGGTCTGCCCATCAGATTGAGGATGATAGGCCGAAGACATAGCTCGCTTGATGTGGAATCGGCGACAAAGTTGCTCCCAGACAGCGGATTGAAATCGGGGGTCCCTGTCTGAAATAAGAACATCCGGGAAGCCATGGTACCGGATGAGACGATCAGCAAGAAGTTCAACAGTTTCAGCGGCCGACACAGTCTTCTTGGTCGGGATAAAGTGGGCCATTTTACTAAGGGAATCGACAAGAACAAGGATGGAGTCGTGGCCGCGCGGGGTAGGCGGCAGGTCGGTGATGAAATCAAGACTGACATGGCTCCAGCGGCGAGAGGGAACGAGGAGAGGCTGGAGGAGACCGGCTGGCTTTTGGGAGACGGCTTTGGAGGCGCGACACTGTACACAAGACTCGACATAGGCGTTAGTATACGTGCGCATACCGGGCCAATAGTAGAGTTTACTGAGGGAAAGGAAAGTCTTCTTCTGTCCACGATGTCCGGCAGTGACGTGGTCGTGGTGACGATATAGGAGATGGGAGAGGAACTCAGGTAAGGTGGGAACACAGATACGCCAGAGACCATGTATGCAGATGTGTAGGTAGGGGTGGAGGAAGCGGAAGAGATAGCGGCGACCTTGGAGTTCATGATGGACTTCTTCACCTGCCTGCTGCTGAGCGGCCGTAAAAGCGGAGCTGAAGTGTGGACAAAGAGAGTAAGCATCAATCCAACGCTGGGGGGTCAAAGGGTCCACATCCGGAGTGTGTGCAGGAGGTGTGCTGGGCATCTTGGGTGGTGGAGGCGGGTCTGAGGGTGGTGAATTAGGGTCTGATGTGGCTGTGGTAGGTGGGGAAGGAGTGGCGGTGCGACGGGACCGGGTCGGGCGGAGGCCTGCCTCAGCACGGAAGACCCGAGGCTTAGCCCGTGTGGCATAGCGAGGAGGGGAAGGTGTGTTGCTAGATGCCGTTAGGGTAAGTGAGGAAAGAGGAAGTGGGGAGGGAGGAGGGGAAGGTACGTGTTGTGGGTGTTGTGAGAGGGCATCGGCAACCTTATTACTGGTGCCCTGGAGGTATGTGATGGTGAGATGTGGGAATTCAGCTAGAAAGTCGAGCCAACGGGCCGTGCGGCCCCTCAGTGGTTTTTGTGTGTTGAGGTTATGCAGGTAGGTTAAAGCCTGGTGATCAGTGTAGACGGTGACCTTGGAGGCGCGAAGAAGATGGCGCCACTTGTCCAACGCGGTGACGAGGGCGAGGAGTTCCTGATCATATATGGAATAGCGTTGTTGGGTGGGGCTCAAGACCTGACTGAGGAAGCCCACCAGTTTGCCGTCCTGTTCAAGGACAGCACCGATAGCATAACCCGACGCATCAGTGTAAAGTGTGTAGGGTTTCGTTGAGTCAGGAACCTGGAGGGTGGTAAACTCGGCGAGGAGGCGCTTGAGCTGGCGGACTGCGGAGGTGTGTGTTGGTCCCCAGTCAAAGGAGGCGCCTTTCCGGGTAAGCTCAACTAAAGGTCGTGCTGTGTCTGCAAAGCGGGGCCCCATGAACATTCGACAATAGTTAACGGTCCCTAAGAACTGCCGAACTTGAGTCTCGTTAGTCAGTACGTCCGGCCATAGAAGTATGGCCTCGACTTTATCAGCTGATGGTTTGATGCCTGCTGCGCCAATGGTATATCCCAAGTATGTAAGCTCCTTCTGTGCAAACTTGCATTTGGAAAGGCGAGGATAGAATTGGTGGGTGAGGAATATGCTGAGGACCTGCTGTAAGAGATCGACATGGGTTTCCAGGGTGGGGCTGTATATGAGTACATCATCTAAATATGCAATGACGCCATGGCCGAGAAGCGGTTGGAGGTAGGCATTGATCGTAGCTTGGAAAGTAGCTGGGGCACCTTTAAGTCCAAATGGCATAACCTTGTACTCATAAAGTCCTAGAACTGATCTGAAAGCCGTCTTCCATCGATCCTCTTTGGCCATGCGGATTTGGTGAAAGCCTGCTTTCAAGTCCAATGTAGAGAAATACCTCGCACCTCCTAACATTTCGAGAATATTGTGTACTGTGGGCATAGGGAACTCAGGGGCAATGGTGAGTGCATTAATGGCTTGATAATTTACGACCATACGCATCTTGCGCTCACCACTTCCATCATCGTGTTTATCCACCATGATGGTGGGAGCACATATCGGTGAGTAGGTAGGTCCAATCCATCCTTTAGCCGTTAGCCGAGCAATCTCCTTCGTATGATAGGCGAGTTGTTCAGGAGGCATCTTGTAGATAGGGGCTTTGGTCGGTAGCTTGCCTGGCAACAAGAGAATGCGATGATCATAGAGTCGCTTGGGAGGCAACCCATCAGGTAGACTATCGGGGAACACGAGACGATGCTGCTGTAAGACGGTGAGTATCTGTGGTGGTAAGCGAAGTGCAGCCGCGCTTTGAGACCAACTATCGAATTCAGTGTATGTCAGCTTGGCGGTGGGCCAAGGGGATTCCTCTGTATCTTCCGCTGCAGATGTGGTAACATTGATAGGCGTCGCCGGTGGGTCACGTTCCGATGCCTGGTGATGTTCCACTAAAGCACATAGTAAGGGACCTTGTTGTTCCAATGGCACATGAACAACTTGGTCAGGTTGGATCTCCGGTAGGGCGGTGATGAGGTGGAGGCCATCGAGAGGTTGTTCCATGTTAGCAGTGTTGTGGCGTGCTGCACGGAGCAGCTCCTTTATCGGAACCCGAGCACCAGCCCGATGTCGGGACTTATAACGTTTGGGAGGCGGCCGGAGGAGGGTAGCGGCCTCTTCTGCTGACATACGGGCCACCTGTTGGGCCAGTGTTTCGTACGCGTGATCTGCTGTATTCTTCTCAGGCTTCGTCGTAGTCGAAGCATCAACCGGGGGGTTAAGTTCCTTCCGCTGGACTGGCAGGTCGCACCATCGTCCATTCACATACGTCCGGAGCTTGTCTGACTGGAAATACCACGCCACCTTGTGATTGACAAGCCAATCTATACCGAGGATAACATCGTAAGGGATCGGACCAACTAAAAAATCCCCTGTAAAACATTCCCCGCCGCAAAGCATGGATAATCGTGGCACATATCGGTCAATGTGCAGAACCTCTCCGTTGGCGACGGTGAAAGAACATGCCTCGGCTAAAATACGTATTCGTAACCCCAATCGTTGAACCGCAGCTGGGCTAATGAAGCTGCGCGACACCCCTGTGCCGAGTAGCCCCTCACATTCGTGTCCCACAATCTCTAGCTGTAGGACTGCTGTCTTTCCTGTGCCGCATAGGGACCCGTGATACTCGTGTGTTCGTTCTGGTGACAGTCCCGCATGCCACCAAGGTGAATTCGCTGCCCCCATTTCCGCGTGCTGCTGTAAGGTCTCCGGCCGCGAGACCTCTCGCGTTGGGGCTCGTGCGGGGTCCCCTTCCCCGCTGCTATCGTCTTCAATCCGTTCGGTCCCGGTCCATGACGGAACGGGACTTTCCGCAGCGGCTGAGGGGGTCCGATCGACCTCCTCTTCCTGCTGATCCAGCTTCTTCTTCGGTAGAAACTTCTGCCTCCAGTTGGGGGAGACTGAGTTGGCGTTGGGCCCAGTGGCCACCATGCACAATTTACCATCTTTAAGCGTCGTAGGCCTAGCACGTTCATCTCCCTTAACGTCCAGGCCCGCTAGTTTGACCGGCTTGGTTCCGCTTCACCGTCGGTAATGGCCAATGGGGTTTTTGTCTCGTCCAGTCTCCTGGGTGACTCCCGTGGATTCACACATGCCCTCGCATAGTGATATCGTCCTCCGCATCGGGAACACGTTTCGCCTGGGCGCCTAACCACACCATTGCGAAGCGGACAATCCCTGCCGAAGTGACCCTTTCCCCTGCACTCATAACAGCGGGGTGGTGTAGTTTCCCCCCGTGGTATACTTGGTCGTGGTGGAGCGCGTCGTGGACTGTTGGGTGGCCCACCTGAGCCTGTGATACGCCTGATGTGTTCTAACTCCTGATCATATCGTTGCCACCACACAGTCGAAGCCGTCCAAGGGTTCTCTAATTCACCTAGTGCTGTGGCGGCCTCAAGCCAATCATTAAATTTCCTCTTTCCCCCTTGAGTGAGTAAGCGTCGTGTGTCCATTGGTAGGTTAGCCAGATAGTATCCCACTAGCTCATCTTGTGGCATAGTCGCCCTTTGAGTTACGATTTCTGCGAAGCGTGAGGAATAGGTAACATGGTCCCCTCGCCAAACATTCCAGGCCAGCCTTTCAAGCATCTGGGCTCGTGACATGGTGCAAAACCGCGCACAGAGGTTCTCCCGTACCATCCGCCAGTCTTCTAGTCGCGTCCCGATTCGACGCATGTACAACCAATGAGCTAAGGCCTGGCCCTTCAAGTATTTCCGTAGTTCGTTTCCCCACTGCATCTCTAAAAAGCCTTGATCTAAGAACTCCTGCTCCATGAGATCGAGGAAGGCTCTTATGTTACTTCCATCTTCGCGTGCAATAGTCCGCTGTTGGGTGGGAGGAGGGCCGAGGGCTATCTGCTTAAAAAGTTCGACCATTTCGGGCTCCAATTTGACATATGGCATCCCTTGCTCCCTACGTCCCGCCGTGTCGTGATCCCTGCTCCGCGATGCAGGGCGTCCTTCCGCAGCGACGTGAGAAGTTCCGACGTCGCGGTGGTGTTCCATTCTCTTCGGTTCAGGATGTTGTCCGGAAGTCTCTCTGTGGGGTGGGATTGGGTTGGACATTTCAGGTCCTGGCAGCTGTGGGGGTCGTAGCACTTTCCCGTCTCGCAAGTGCATGGCAAGTCCTTGACTCCTTGGATGCGGGTGTCTCTATGGATTTATCAAGAAATAAGATGGAACTTTCAAGGAATGACTTTGTTAATCAAATTTCAGTCCTTCGCAGATTATTGTCGAGTTTTCGCGGAGTATTTCAGTAAGATTTCCCAGAACGGCCCCCAATTGTAGCGTTGAGTCCCTTCACGCTACATAACCTTTCACTAATACTGGCGTCTCGTGTTAGTGGCTAATGAAATCGGACTCCAATTCTTAGACAAAATAAGGTTTGCGAATTAAAAACACAAGAGACCGTTAAAGTACCTAATTCGATTAGTAAAATGTTCTGACAGCTAGTGTCTCCACACGGCACTGCCGTGCTCGAGCAGGGTAAGCGGGCGGCCGCGCTGCTGCAGAGGGAGGGTGGCCGCACTGCTGCAGAAGCGGCGGCCGGGTTCCCAGCCCCGTGTGCTGGCTACGCGTCAATTGACTGCTACAAGTCAACTAGTAAACGTTAATTGATCTTCGGTTTTCTCATCGTTAATATTCTTCTTTCAGAATTTAGAGCTCAAATCCTATGCATTGTAGTGCCGTGCACTACAAACTCTAGGCACATCCAAGCCCGCTTTTGCTGCATGTACTAACTCAATAGGCAAATTCTTAACACATCCTTCTCCGTTGGTAGGTAGACAACCCACGAGCCAGTGCACACGTAGGACCAACGTCTCAACGTCTCAACTGTTGGCCGTGCACACCGTGCACGGCTTAACTGCACGTAAGACATGCTACAGGGAGTGTCAGCAGCATAAGCCGCGGAACGTCCTCAAAGCCGGACTCCTTCAAAGTCTTCCGATCCCTGAACGGATCTGGACGGATATCTCAATGGATTTCATAGTAGGTTTACCTTCTGTAAAAGGCTGCGATAGTATCTATGTGGTTGTGGACAGACTCAGCATGTATGCCCACTTCATTCCCTGTTCAAGCTCGATTACCGCTGAGGGAGTAGCTCAATTATTCATTAATAACGTGTGCAAGCTCCACGGTTTTCCAAAAAATATCATAACTGACAGGGATCCGAAGTTTGTCAGCGCATTATGGCAAGAACTTATGAAGCAACTCAGCATAGATCACAACATGACCACCGCGAACCATCCGGAAGCAGATGGGCAAACGGAACGCACCAAACGCACGCTGGCTCAGTATTTACGGCTCTACACTCAGCAGAACCCAACAAAGTGGCTTGATTTCCTTCCTTGTGCTGAATGGGTTTATAATACAACGGTACACTCTTCTATCCGTTGTTCTCCGGCATCTCTCGTTTACAGCGAAATGCCGTTGGCTGACCCGATCTTGGACCTGGCGGTAGGCAGCCAGCCCCGTATAAATGCGGCTTCGGACTTTCGCATACAGCTAGCAGCAGCAAGGGAATGTATGAAGAGAGCACAGGAACGCCAGGCTAGAAATTACGACAAACGACGTTCCGCTATCACTTTCAACCCAGGCGGCCTGGTTCTTGTGGATCCGCACGCCCTCCGTAGCGCGCAGGGGGGCAAGCAGCCGAGGGAGCTTGCTATGCGATGGGTAGGACCATTCGCGGTCCGCTCTTATGTCAATGCATTGGCTTATATTGTGGACTTACCACCAAATTGGAGATGTCAACGTACGATAAATGTTGGTTTTCTAAAGAAGTTTCGGGAGTCCCCAAAATATCCTCGTACCATTCGCACTCAACAAAGGACCGTTACAGAGAGAGAGACCAGCTGGAGGAGACGGAGATTCTGGACACTCGTTTAACAGCGCGCAGAGGTCAGGGAAAACGGGAATATTTAGTTCGGTGGTCAGGCGGAAAGCATACAGAATGGGTGTCTGAGGAGCAACTGCGTAAGTCTATACCAACGGAGCATCTCCAGTCTCTTTTTCACGATAAAACACAGACCTGCACTCTCCCTGAATTCCCTGAAATTTAAAAAAAAGTCTTCGTTTTGGAGTTTTGGAGTTCAGTCTTTCACCATTTTCCTCTTCCTATTTTCCATTCCTCCCTCCTACCACAGCACACGAGGGCGTGTGCCCTCTGCGGGCGAGGGGAGGCAGATGCAGTATGCCTTACGTGCAGTTGAGCCGTGCACACCGTGCACGGCCCAACAGTTGAGACGTTCAGACGTGGGTTCTACGTGTACACTGACCGGTGGGTTGACTACCTACCAACGGAGAAGGATGTGTTAAACAGTTGCCTATTGAGTACATGCAGCAAAAAGGGGGCTTGGGTGTGCCTAGAGTTGGGGCTGCCGTGCAGCACGAGTTGCAGCGAGTTGCGCAGCAACATGTGCCGGGCTGCCCCAACTCCCCGTGCTTAGGCAACCGAGCGGCAGCGCTGTGGCTGCCTAAGCTCTGGAGAAAGGGGTTAGCTGCTTTTACGGACTCTGTTCTTACACGTATTTGGCTTTTTCGCAGCTCACGATATTCTTTTGATAAGAACAAGGACTCTCGTTACACGTAGGCCTCGACAATGTCATCAGGGGGGCGCATGCGCGCCCTCCACTGGGTCACCCACGGCATACCTAGGATCATGTCGTGGTGCACTGGTCCAATATAGAAGTGCCATATCATGGAAATGTGACCCTTTCCATACTTAAAGTCACATTTTACACCCATTGTTTTGCCGATTCTGCTGTCCTGCCTGCCATCCTCGAAACGTAGTCGCAGAGACTGCGCCAACGAGTGAACAGTCAGACTGCACTTCTGAGCCGTTACTTCCGATAGAATATCCACTTCGCATCCCGTGTCGAGTAGCGCAAACAGCTCCTGATCGTTAATACGAACTTGTATAAGCACTGAATTGACCCGAGGGGGGTCTGTTGGTGCAACAATCACCTCTTTAGGCCCCATCACTGCGCCGCACGTTGCTTGGGGGCCCGAGCGTTTCCCTGTTCCCCCTGTTTGTTGCCTTGGCGGCGCTGCTCAAAGTCCTGTTTCTCCAACTCCTTTGCCCTTTTCATTCGCCTGCAGTCGCAAAATATATGACCTTGCCTTTCGCAAAAAGAAGCACATGCGCTGCTCAGTACGTCTTTCCTGCTTTTTAGCTGCGGAATTTGTTGACTGACGTCGGTTGCCGGCTCTGGTCCCCTTCAAAGCTGGTGTTGCGTTCACAGCCCCAATATCCATGTGCTCCAAATCCGAATCGTTTCTAAACACGCTTTCTCCCTTCTCTGCTAGAGCTGCTGAAGTTGCATTTTTTCTTTCCTTTATGCGAAGATATTCCATCATTTGAGTAAGTTCAACCTTTACGCCTTGGAGGTCCCTCTCTGCCGCCCAACCGGTTACGGATTGCCTCTCTCCTGGAGATAGCCCTGCGATGAACCAATTATACAGAAGCTCCTGGTCTACCGCTGGGCTTCTGATCACCAGTTTCTCATGTTTCTCAGTATACCGTTCTATTGACAACGTTCCCTGCTTCAGTTTTCTCAGTTCCGCTAGAGCTTGTTCCCTTGCAGACCTGGGAATAAACCTGCACCGTAACTCCCTGCGGAAGGCCTCCATGATCCTTATATGCTCCGAGAAGTTGGAACATTTGGTTAGGTGGAGCCACCATCATCGTGCGTCCCCCTCTAATAAAGAAGATGCCAATACTAGTTGTACTTCTTCAGGTGCGTTTTGGAGACGCAGATACTAGTCCGGGGAAGCTAGGAACTCCTCCACTGCATCTGCATCGCGGGGTCCATCGTATTTGGATGGTCGGCAGAGCCGGAGGCATTCTTCATGAAGTGCTTTTGTTGAAAATGAACTCTCCCCTGGACGTGATGCACAAATTTGGTTCATTCCTGCTCTGCTGCACTTCCGTTCATCTGTAGCCTCCCCACACGGGGAACACCGTGATCTATCTCCATAATTGTGACGAGAAAAGGGATATGCTTAAAACAACGAGTGAGAAAAATGCTTGCTTGCTGTTTTTTTCTCTTTACTTATTTTTTTTTCTTTTCTTCTACAAGTTGCTGCTACCCCTTGAACTGCTAGGCAACAGCGGTGAGGATCGGTGCGCGCACCCTTCGCGGACAACCATGCGGTGCTACCAAGTGTAACGAGAGTCCTTGATCTTATCAAAGGACTATCCTGAGCTGCGAAAAAGCCAAATACTTATAAGAAAAGAGTCCGTAAAAACAGCTGACCTTCTTTCCCTGAGCTTAGGCAACCATAGCGCTGCCGCTCGGCTGCCTAAGAACGGGGAGTTCGGCCTATGTTGCTGCGCACCTCGCTGCAACACGTGCACACGTGCTGCACGGCAGCCCGAACTCTAGGCACATCCAAGCCCGCTTTTGCTGCATGTACTAACTCAATAGGCAGATTCTTAACACATCCTTCTCCTTTGGTAGGTAGACAACCCACGAGCCAGTGCACACGTAGAACCAACGTCTCAACATCTCAGCTGTTGGCCGTGCACACCGTGCACGGCTCAACTGCACGTTAAGGCATGCTACACACCTCGCCGCAACTCGTGTTGCACGGCAGCCTAACATGTAAACACACCCAAGCTCTTCCTTGCTGCATGCACTAACTGAATATGCAATTGTAAAGTAGGTTCTCATCCGTTAGTTGTTAGTCTGCGCGCCGGTCGGAGTGCACGTCTCAGATGCACCTAGGGCATACTACACCGTTATAGTGAGGGTCGTTGCTGGAGCTTTTCGCCAGCAAGTAAGGGCTGCTTCCAACTGTAACAATAGTCTTCGAGCTTCCTCGGGGGCCGTTGTGAGCTGCTGTTGCTGGGTTGTCCGCTGAAACTCATGGTAAGCCTCGACTTGGTAATCTCAGGCCCGTGGACGCTGCGCCCAGGCTGCTTGGAGACGGTTGGCGGAGGTCAGCTGCCTGTAGGGAACTCTTACTTTGACTAATTAGTTTTTACTGCAGCGAACTACGCTCCTCACACAAGACCTACGGTTCCGTAACAGTGCCCGACAGACCATCCTACACACCAAGGCCACCGCGGCTTTGTCCTGCGAATGCGGTTTCGCTGACGACAGAGACCAAAGGCCCTTTTTCTTGGCATATGGAAGAAAGAGTAAAAGTAGTGGTCTGGAAGGGTAAACTATTTAGGGAAAAAAATCATTGACTGCAGGCGGCTATTAGGCCCCACACTTTCGGTACCAGCCAGCTGCCTGGGGGGGTGGGAGAGGAAGACTCGTCATTTCCGGGTTAAACAGCTCGAAACAAAATTTTTCCGATATAAACTATTTTGAGTCGGCTTTGTTGCTGCGAGTACTAGTTCATTCCCCACATCGAGGATGCGTCTTACTCTACCGTTGACCGTTGCCTGCTTGGTATTCTCTGTGGCAACAGCTGTCACGGCTAGCAACTACATTGAAACCAACTTTAGGGCAGTTCCTGAAGAAGAAGCCTATTTTATTGAGGAATCCTTGGCCGTGGGATCTTTGACCAACCCTGCCCTGCATGGCGGAGCGAGGACTCGCGCATCGGCGTTGGCAGCGCTCTTCTTTTTGGCAGCTGTATCAGCCTTTCTTTTCTCTGTTGTCCACTGTTTCAGAGCATTGGCTGCTCAATATGCAAAGTCTGATTACAGTGCAACATCACGCAGGCTAGCAGAGGACGGAAATATGTGCTTGGTAGGTTTTCAGTTTTTGCTCTATCTGCTCGATGTCAGTCTCTTCGAGGGCCACCCTAGGATACACAGCAAGAATATAGCCAACTCTCAGGGCAGGGCCTGTGAAAGGCGGCGTGCGAAGCTCGAGCTGGAGTGACCCACTGCACCAACAAGTAGTACTGTACTTCTGACATCTTAAAGCGCAGGTAATGTGCTTATTTACCAGCACAGTAGCAGGCACGTGATAGAACAGCTAATTTTAGGGGAGCCGTACACGGCATTCAGACACTGAAACGACGCGTGCGCAAGTACCACAGCTAACTGACGGAAGTGAGGTTGTGGAAGGGTCAAGTTTATTGTGGATGCACCTCAAGGCAGTGCAAAATCCATACGCGACGGAAAGATGGCGTGCAAGGACTGTAGCCCGTTTACGGCAAACGCGAGCCTGCAGGAAGTGCGACAAGATGGGGAGGCGATGCAAATTATAACCCGCTGCAAGCAGCTTCTAATTTAATAGCCTGACCAATAGCGTGTGACCAACATCATATTTTCTCTCGCAGAAGGGGGACGTGCATGAAAGTTGCTATTACAGTGAAACTCGTCGCTAATGTTTTGAAGCGCTGCATGAATCGTGCAGCGCAAAGAACAAAGCCAAGTGTGATTGTTTTTGAGGGTGCTGAACTGAACTGGCTCTGTGAGTATATACCCTGTGCCAAGCAGCATCACTTCTGTGTCGGACTGTGCTGTCTGGTTGGGTTTCCAAGCTATTACAGGATCGCACCAGCGATATCTGCGCCTTTAAATTTAAAAAGAAACGCTTCATTAGTGGAACAAGATATTCCAGTGCGGAAAAAGCAGGTTTGCAGCCTCTGTGTTTTTCTGCGTTATCTTTGGCCTTCCATTCAAGAAAAGTGCATGAAATTGTCAGACGTCAGCGCGTGCCATACCAGTGCAGCGCAGAACACTTTGCCTGATTGCGGTTCGTTCCAATGATCCGATTACCAACATTACAAGAAACCACTTGGTACTTCATGCACTGCAAATGCTAAGACGCGGCCGCTCCACCGGTCAAATGCACTACCGCACGCAAGCGGCTACAGTTCAGGAGAGACTGATGGTTGTTGCATTTGGCCATTTTGGATGTATGCTCAAACAGGTTGTTCAGCCCACAACACACTTTTGTTTCTACGGTGGCGTTACGCGAATGCCGGTGTTACGTCAAATGCAAGTGCCTTGATTGTGTGGTCAGTATAAGGGGAAGATCTGGAGGTTTAAATGGTGGGTTGGTGAAAGTTGGTTGATCACGCATATGCATCACCTTGGCACCTGCTGCCACCTGTGCAAATACTGGCAGCTGTTGCGGGAGGATTTGTCAGGGAGACATCTGAGTCCCAGTTCCACGTGACTCTTCGACGTGGTGCGCACATACGTTTTTGTGCACCAGTCTCGTCATGCAGGATGTGTTTGCAATACGCGTATGCTTGCGTTCAGTTGTTGAAATCAGTGTGCATATTTGTAGTACCCGTACTTGCTTCACGGGCACAAGTAGAGGGGACGTTTGCCAACATATGAATAACATGCGCATGCAGCTTTTGACGAACTACAAAGCTTCTGTTTAGTGTGTTGTCGGTCAGAGTGTCTACGGCAAGAGGCCGTTTGAATTTGCAGGAAGTAAGCTGCATGTGGGGCATCGAACGTTGAACCTGTGAATGTCAGTGATCCCAGGAGTAGGGAGGTGTATTAGCATCTGGAAGGGGCCCAGTAATATTTCTTTGATCCCAGTTGTTAGGTAGCAGACGGTCTATACTATGCGTG
>CAJFCY010000602.1:0-12209 GCA_904066265.1 Eimeria zaria
TCGGTTCAGCGGGGTTCACCAATGGGCCTTTCGTTGCATATTCGGCATACAAAAGCGCCTCTTCATTTATATGTTAAACAAATTGTTTGAAAATGTTACTGCAATCGTTTTTCAACCTTATATCCACATAAAGACTGTTGTAACACATTATGTGTCCCCTGCGTTGACGTACTCGGCACATGTAGTGCACAGGCACTACAATGGATCTCTGGCGTGGCCTCTAGAGGCCTAGTATCACGGAAAGGGATGAATACTATAGAATATTTTAGGGATTTAGACACTTCTAGATAGAAAGGAAGCTTAATAGGATCAGAGTGCTCGCCTGCCGACACCAGCTAGGGGCTGGGAGTGAGGTTGAGGCTGTGACTCTGGCATTGACCCTCAGCGGGGGTCAACAGTCAGTTCTATTATTCTGTGTTTTCTTACCTAACAATAATACGAACTCATGGTTTTAAGGCTATTTACGATAATCAGTAGTTGCTTGGCGAGAATCGAGGACTTCTGTTAGTAGATCTGAAGTGTGCACTTCACCAGAATAGCTTAGGGATCATACGTAGTAACAGTGTAGGCCAGCTGTTCACTAAAGCACAGGCTTCAGCTTCGAGCCGTGTCTGTGGCGCAGTGAAGTACTTAGTTCCACACCTTATATATCAAAAGAGTGCTAATTAAGGCTATCGTTATATTTACGCTGATTTTTCAAGAGCCCGTGGGGGACTGTAACAAAAGCCGTGCAGTGTCGCAGTTCAACGAATGGTAGACGAGCGAGAAATAAAGTAGTCACATTATTCCGAAACAACGCGCCTCAAACATAGATGAGCGCCTTCAAAAATTGCTACCAAGTGTATAAAAGCTCAAGACAATAAAGTTCGCCAGAGCGTCTCCTTGCTCTTACGCTACTAGCAGCCACACAAGGGCGTGGGTGTCTTGATGCGGAGAGCACGGAGCAAACACTGCCATGAATTGCAGCAGTATGTGCCGCAACTTTCCTTTAAATTGGTAGCACAGCATGGGTGCATACTTATTCCCCCCGTTGATGCATGTGCTAGCACAACTGTCAAGTACTCCCTTTGCCAGGCAAACATATCTCTGCCTCACATCACTGCCATTAATCCAAGGCTTGCTGCGGCAAGACCGAAGAGACTGGGCAAGACAGCCGAGGCGGATCCTTTGATGGAGCTGACGATCTTCCCCCACTGCTCCTCTCTGCACAGCATAAAACGACAATGGAGAGAATTGCCACGTGAGGGCACAAGATGCCGTGATGTTCAGGTGCGTGTAAGCTTCCTGCAGAACACACAAGGGGGCATGCTGTCTTCAAAACACTCACGTGAAAGGAGCGGTGTTAGTGCTTGTGGAAAGGACGTCAGGCGTTGTCATGCAGATGACGGCATATCCCTTTGTTTCAACTGGTGTGCTGCTGCCAGCGGCCGCCTCCAGTCCTTGTGATGTTCCAGGGGTGACTTTTTTAGTGCAGGTAACGACTCGGCAGTCGGCAGTGGCCTCCTTCGACGGGTTGTATATAGCAACGAGAGATACGTTATCCTGCTTTTTGTACAGTTGCTCGTTCTTTGTGTTCGGTGGAGGCAGTTCATCAAAGTTGGTGTAAGCTTTCTTCCAGTTATCCACTACGGCATTGCAGCTGGGAATGCTGGCATCGACGACCTGGAAGGCGTATGTGCCGCTATCAAATTGTGTTGCGCTTGCAACCGCGGCATTCTCGGTGTCTGATTCTTTCTGAAGGCAGCAAAGAAGAGAATACTTCCTTTATCAATTCAAATGTAGTGTAATTCCTGCGGAAGATAAGAATGAACAAGCATACAGCTTACTGGAAGCAAGACGTCGCAAACAGGTTTCCAAACCCAGTCTGAAATGCTCCCTGTTTTTTCCTCTCCGGCGTCAGGTAGCCTTTTCCCTGTGTCTGCCGTTGTAGCGGCTTTGAAATCGTTGAGCCCCGCACTCTTCCGAGCATCATTAATTTCGGTGAGGCATGCGTTGTCATGATCTGCAGAAGGACGGGTGAGACAATATCTCAAGCTGACCCCTGATTTGCCTTGCATATGAATCCCCTTAGGAAGTATTAAAATTTACGCTGGCATCGCCCACTTCGTGTGTTGTAGCACGCGGAGGGACGTAGAGTAGACGCATTTTAACAATATGGAGACACCCTCTGTCAGACAACTACTCACCGAGTGTAACCGAGTATGTTGTCGTTGCTGGATTCGTGTTGTCACCGTTCCCAACGGCTTCTCCCAAGAGGAGGAGCGAGGCACTGACGACCGTGAACAGACGGAGTGCCGGCATTGTTGCCCAATATATGTTTAAGGCCCTGAATTTCACGCGTAAAACTAGTCCGTTGGGTTTTCCACAAAATTATCTTCAAATCACATACAACGGGAGGCCTATTCAAGGAGTGGAGTAACCCGGAGGTTCATTCAATTTACCTGTTCTGGGATGGTTCTTGAAGCGTTCCTTGCTCTGCAGGCCGCCGGTTCAGCGGGGACACCAATGGGTATTTCGCAGCGTATAGGGGCTGAAAAATTTTAATTTCGCTTACATTATACGCAAAACGTTCATTATTTGTCCTTGGAACATTTAATAAGTGTATTTCCGACAGTTCACGATTAACGATTACGTGTTCTGCACTTCTGAGTTGAGCATATCGTCACACGCTTCATGTAGTAAACAGCTGGCCTATACTGTTACTACGTATGATCCCTAGGCTATATTAGTGCACATTCTGCATCTACTATCTAAAATCCATGATTCTCGCTAAACTACTACTGTATACCGTAAATAGCCTTATACCATTCATTTCATATTATTGATAGGTAAGAAAACCCAGAATAATAGAACTGACTGTTGACCCCCGCTAGGGGTCAATGCCAAAGTCACAGCCTCAACCTCACTCCCAGCCCCTAGCTGGTGTCGGCTGGCGAGCACTCTGATCCTCTTGATCTTCCTTTCTATGCAAAAGTGTCTTAATCTCTAAATAGTATTTATCCCTTTCCGTGATACTAGGCCTCTAGAGGCCACGCCGGAGATCCATTGTAGTGCCTGTGCACTACGCTTCAGCTTCGAGCTGTGTCTGTAGAGCAGCGAAGTGCTGAATTCCACAATTTATTAAGAATGTATGGCAAACTAATTCTATTTTTATATTTGCACTGAGTTTCCAGTGGCAAGAGAAAGCTTATAGCAATTGCTATTCAGTGCCGCAGACAAGTGCAAGCCTGTCGGGAGAACGGAAGAAGGAGTCACTTTGTAGCCAACATAGTAACGACAGTCCTCGAATTTAGCCAAGGACGTCTCTAAAGCGTTGAAGAATAAAAACGAAATGGAAGGCAGTGTTGTTACCCCCAAAGCATCTACCTGCCATTACGCTTCAGGCCTGTGGCACACCGCCACAAGGGCCTGGGTCTCTTGAAGCGAGTTGGGGGCAACATCAGTATGTGCCGCATCTACTAAACCCGGAAGCAGCACATGCATGCTTGTGTAACACCCATGTCGACGCATGTGCTAGCGCAATTGTCGAGCAAATCCTTTTCCCTGAATTGCCAGGCAAGAATATCGCTGCCTCACATCGCTGCCATTAATCCAAGGCTTGCTGCGGCAAGACCGAGGAGACTGGGTAAGACAATCGAGGCCGATCCCTTGATAGAGCTGACGATATTTCCCCATTGCTCCTCTCTGCACAGCATAAAACGACAGTGGACAGAAGTGACATTTATTAGTACAAGAAGCCGTCATGTAGGGCTGAATCCATTAGCACTACAGAAGCACAGGGGGCACACTGTCTTCAAAAGACTCACGTGAAAGGGCCAGCGTCGGCGGTCGTGGGAAGGGCATCAGGCGTTGTCATGCAAATGACTGCATATCCGTTTGTTACAACTGGTGTGCTGCCGCTCGCTGCCTTTCCCAAGTCTCCTTGTGTTCCAGGGGTGACTTTTTTAGTGCAGGTAACAACTCGGCAGTCGGCAGTGGCCTCCTTCGAGGGATTGTATATGGCAACGAGAGAGACATTATCCTGCTTTTTGTACAGTGGCTCGTTGTTTGTGTTCGGTGGAGGCAGTTCATCAAAGTTGGTGTAAGCTTTCTTCCAGTTATCCACAACGGCATTGCAGCTGGGGATGCTGGCATCGACGACCTGGAACGCGTATGTACCGGTACTAAATTGTGCTACTGCTTTTGCAGCGGATTTCTGCGTTTGTTCTTCTTTCTGAAGGCATCAAAAACCATACCAAGTTCTGTATCAATTCGAAGCCAGCGCAAGTCTTAACCAAGACACGGCTGGAAGGCAAACAACTTACTGGAAGCAAGACGTCGCAAACAGGCTTCCAAAGCCAGTTCGTAATCTCCCCGGTCTGTTCGCTTCCGGCATCAGGCAGCCTTTTCTGTGCATCCTCACTATCTTTAGCTGATATGAAATCGTTGAGGCCCGCACTCTTCCGTGCATCGTTGATTTCGGTGAGACATGCGTCCTCATGATCTGCAGACGGAAAGATAAGGCAGGAGCCTAAGGCGGTCTTCTTTGCGCAGCAAATCCCTTACGAAGTATAAACATTTGCACTGACCACTTCCACTGCTTTTGCAGTGGTGGTCTTTGGTTCGGGTTTTGCAGCCTAGGCAGCTTTTCAAACATATGGCTACACTGTCAGTCAAGTGAGCACTTACCGAGTGTAACCGAGTATGTTGTCGTTGCTGGAGTCGAGCTGCCACCGTTCCCAGCGGCTTCTCCCAGGAGGAGGAGCGAGGCACTGACGACCGTGAACAGACGGAGTGCCGGCATTTTTGCCCAATATATGTTTAAAGCCCTCAGCTTCACGCCTACAACGAGTCCTCTGAGCTTTCCACAAAAATGTTTTCAAATTACGCACAATACGGGACTTACTGAGAAGACAAAATGCCACAGAGACATTCTCTTCATCTGCTCTGGGCTGGTCCGTGCCTGAGTGCGCGGGAGGCGGGTCTTGCTGCGCAGGCCGTCGGTTCCGCGGGGTTATCAATGTGCAGGCCGTCGGTTCCGTCGGGTTATTAATGGGCTGTAAAGGTGTAATTCAATTCACAACTTATGCAAATAGTTTAAAAGTTTTACAACCATATATGCACCCAGAGACTATGGTGAAGGCTTTTTTCTGCTGTAGTCAGGTGTAGACCGGATCGTCAGAGGCTTCAGTTTCGAGCTGTGTCTGTTGATCAGTGAAGTGCTCAATTCAACAAATTCTTTAGCGAAAAATGCAGATTATTTTTACTGTTATATTTGAACGGATTTTTCAATGACACGAGAGAGCCTGCAACAATTGCTGTGCAGTGCCGCAGACAACCGGAAGCCTGGCAAGCGAACGGGAGCAACCTTATTGCAGCCAACAGTGTAATAACGCTTATCGATTCTAGCCAAGGACATTGCTAAAGTAATTCAGAATGAAAAAAGAATTGCAAGATAATGTTGTTATCTCAAAGCGTGGCCCTCCCCTTAAGCTTCACAAATCCTGCGCACAGACAAAGGACTGGACCTCTGGATGTAGGGGGGGAGCCGGCGTATACTGGCATCAATTGCACCAGTATGCGCAGCATTTTCTTAAAAAAGGCAATCGCATATGCATGGATATCTATTAACTATGTCGGCACATGTGTTAGCACAAGTGTCGAACACCTCCTTGGTCCTGATAACCTAGGCAATCATTATCGCTCTCTCACATCACTGCGATTAATCCAAGGCTTGCGACAAGACCGAGCAGACTGGGTACGACAGCCGAAGCGGATCCTTTGATGGAGCTGACGATCTTCCCCCATTGCTCCTCCCTGCACAGGGTAAAACGACGATGGACAGAACTGCCATTCAAATGGGCAAGAAGCCGTGATGTAAGGCTATATGCACGTCTTACAGAACCACAGGGCACATGTTCCATTGAAAAGACTCACGTGAAAGGAGCAGCGTCATTGGTCGTAGAAAGAATGTCAGGCGTTGTCATGCAAATGACGGCATATCCCTTTGTTTCGACTGTTTTGCTGCCGTCCTCATCCACTTCCGGCTCTTCAGATGTGGTGACCTTTTTACTGCAGGTAACGACACGGCAGTCTGCAGTGGCCTCCTTCGATGGGTTGTATATGGCCACAAGAGAGACATTATCCTGCTTTTTGTACAGTAGCTCGTTATTTTTGTTCGGCGGAGGCAGTCCATCGAAGTTAGTGTAAGCTTTCTTCCAGTTATCCACTACGGCATTGCAGCTGGGGATACTAGCATCGACAACCTGGAACGCGTATGTACCGCTCTGAAATTTTGTTTCACTGCCAGTCCCAGAGCTTTCGCCTTTCTCTTCTTGCTGAAGGCAGCAAAGAAACAAACTTTTGTTTATTTAAATATTTGTTCGTATCCATCTGAATGATAGGATGAACAAGCAAACAACTTACTGGAAGCAAGACGTCGCAAACAGGCTTCCAAACCCATGTTGAAATGTCTGTTTGTGGGCTTCCGGCTTCAGGCAGCCTTTTCTGCGTCTCTGTCTGTTTAGCGGCTATGAGTTCGTTGAGGCCCCCTTTCTTCCGAGCATCATTGATCTCGGTGAGGCATGCGTTGTCATGATCTGCAGAAGGACGGATAAGACAATAACTAAGCACGAGTGCCGGTTTTATTTGGTTAGAAAACTTCTTAGGAAGTGTTGAAACTAATGATGGCCAGTTCCAGTCCGTTGGCTGCAGTAGCATACGAAGCGGAATTTGCACATTGGACAGCATTGCAATCATATGAAGACATCTTCAGTCAACAAACTGCTTACCGAGCGTAACCGAATATGTTGTCGTTGGTAAGGCAGAGACACCAAAATTACTATGGGTTTCTTTCAAGAGGAGCAGCGAGGCAGTGACGACTGTGAGCAGACGCAGTGCCGACATTGTTGCCAATAAATGTAAGATAATGGCTAGGAGCTTCACGCCTGCATGAAAGCAGTGGTTTGTATTTCGCTATGAAATAAAAAATCCTGGAATTACTTATAATGAAGGCATGGGTGACAAAATGAAGTACCCCGAGGCCTCATCCGATATTTCCCTGTCGGAGGCGGTCAATGTCTGGGTGCGCGGCATTCGTGCCGTGCTGAGCAGGCCAGCAGCCAGGCTGGACGACGGTAGTGTTTTCTCGCTGCATTTAAGGTTTATATTCTACATATATCCTGTATAAACGTTCGATAAAGACGTTGTGAAATTCTACCTGCAGACTTTGGTAGCAAATGCGTGTGCTGAAGTTCGGCGATGGCCAGGTTGTTACAGGCTCCAAATAGGACGCGAGTCTGCACACTTATGGAACGCTTAGTCCGAGTATTTTTTAGTCAAAAGAGTTCTAACAACTTCTGTTATTGTTATTATAGCATTGATTCCTGAATGACTTGAGCAAGCGTGAAGCAACTGTTGGGCAAACCCGCACTCGACTGCATGGGATCCGAGCGAAACAAACGAAAGCAGTCATACTGTAGCCAACGCTGTAACAGCAGTCCTCCCTAAAATACTACAAAATCAAAAAAATCTAAAGACAGTACGCTTTCCCCAAAACAGCTACCTGCCCTTAATGCGAAGCCAACACACTCTGCTATGAGTTGCAGCACATATGTGCAGCAACCCTTGCAAGGAGGCAGCCCCACTTAAGTACCAATCCAAGACCCCTGCAATCACTAGCGCAGCTACTCAGCCAGTCACGTCGCTGCACCACACCGCTATCGCGAGGCCTAGGACTGCCACGCCAAGGCCAAGAATCAGCGACTACCTTGCATTGCTGCCTCACATAGCTGCCATTAGTCCAAGGAGTGCTGCAGCAACGCCGAGCAGACTGGGGAAGACGGCAGATGCGGAGCCCTTGATGGAGCTGACGATTTTCTCCCACTGTTCCTCTCTGCGCAACAGACAGCGACAGCAAAAAAATGACGTGTACGGGGCGCCTGGTGAAAAAAGCGGAAATGATGACTTTACAAGACTCACGTGAAAGGGGCACTGTTGGTGCTAGTAGAAAGAACGTCCGGCGTCGTCAAACAAAGCAAAGCAGAGCCTGTTTCTGTGGTTATGGTTAAGCAGCGCCAGAGGCGCGTCTTGCCGAGCAGGCTATGAACGCAGCTGTGGCGGCAGCTGGCTTCTCGACACGAATAGGAGCAATGAACCTATAGTTTTGTTCATATTTCACAGAATAATCTCGCACATTATTTGGAAAGGCGACTGGCGGAAGTACTGCAGACTACAGATCGCGTAGACCGGAGACGGCGAGTTGTTGCCGGCCTCGTGATCGGGCAGGCGTCCGCCTAGACGTCGGTTAAGCACTCGGCTTGACAATTTGCTCAACGAAAATAGTTTTGTTTGGTCTTAATGCTGTTATTGCATATTTCAGTTTTCTATGACGAGACACAGCATGGAAGAGCTACTCTCGACTGCCGGGCGAAAGCAGTCACCTCGTGCCCACCACTGTAGCAACAGTCCTCCGCCATGTTGAGGACCTCCATCAGCTTTCACGGAATCCAAAAGACTTGAGTTAATTTAGAACCAAACGCATATGTATTCCCCTTAAGCTTCAGTCCTACTGGGCACAGCTGCGATCAGGGGCCTCGGGCTTATTAGGCAGCCTAAAGGCAACTGAAGTCGGTCACCTACTGAGGGCCAGGGAAGCGTTTAACAACTGTCTACAGTATCAGAGAGCTCGCCACCGGTGGACCTCAGGCATGCGAGCCTGTGGGGCTGCCTTGTAGCACTTTCAAGATTACAGGCACGTGTTGCCCACGATGTGCTGCAACTCCTGCTGCAAGCAGAAACCGTAAACCCATGCTGTACCATGATGAAACATCGGCTAATCGATTACCTACCACTTTACAACCAGTAGAACTATTGTGCAGGCTGTGCTGTCACGGCAAGCTCATGACAGCTTTGTTCGTCGATGGTTTGTCAGTGGCGATGCCGAGGCTCGTGTAGGTCTTCGGCTGAGCGATGCGCATGCTATGAAAAAAACTTTACAGTGGACGTGCTCAAGTTGATGGCCTGTCATAGCAGTACTGTGGGTCGGGTCTCTGGACAAGACATAGTCCCAGAACTCTGTGCATGTGTTAAGTTGAACGGATTTCACTTCAGAGCCGCCAACAAATATAGGCAGGCTAGAAACCTCACGTCGAAGCCGCGACTGACCTGGTAATGGAACCCAACGGTTTTGGAACAGAAAATGCGGCCAAAACGTTTTATGTGTTTCTGTACATCAAAAGAGGCCAAGCGTGCATAAACTGATCAGGCTAATAATAGCCAGTGGCCCGCTTCACCTCAACTACATGCACTCCAACACTCTTCTTAGCCTCGAATTTCTGGCCACTCATCTCCCGAGGAGCGCCGTGCTCAGCGGAATTTCCGCGCCTCCACTTGACAATAAGCTTTCCAAAGTGGATACAGGACCGCCCAGTTTTTGAGCGGTAAGAGGTATGATTGTTGATTCCAGCTCCTAAGCGACCTGTGAATTAAAACGAAAATGGCGAGCATGCTGGCAAACCCCAGCACTTCATCTGCATTCGAGCCGCAGCGGAATCTGTAATGTAGGTTCCACGATAGTTGGGCCTTAGCGAATGAACAGCTTTGACTACTGTGCGGAGGCGGCCATACAAAACAGCCAAACAATCATGAACTGGGAAGATGAACAGAGCCACACAATTTAGCAAAGCTCACGCTGCTTTCAAGACACCACCTAAGCAATGGTTTCAGTTGGGACGTGGCTTTATAGGGCATGAGCCCCAGTTGGAGGTGAACAAGTGAATATACGGTGTATTCGTAGGCTTTTTACGGGAGGGTATCGCTGCCCTCCGACGTTTCTTGTCCAGTTTGCGGCTGCAATACTAACTTCCGGGCAGAACAAACTGCGTATGTAGAGAGACTATGCCGCTCACACCGCATCCAAACTAAGAGTCAAGGCGAATTAAGAGCACGCAATTGAGTTGGGGTGAAATACATTGACGGCAGACGCTTCAGCGGATTGTAGGCTCTGCAAGGCGAGCGGCCTCCAGCCATTCTTTCTTGATTTTAGCGACGACTCTGAGTGCTTAGTGACTAAAGTAAAGGCAACCCTCTGCTAACCGTTGGAGTGGGGGGGAGAAGACGCCAGATAATACGGGCTCTCTCTTCTCTCTCTCCATCGGCAGACAGTTTTTGGGTGGCTTATGCCTTACGCTATCAGCACAGGCTTGTGTGACTTAATTTCGAAGACGGAAAAAAGAGACGCCTTAAGTTTCAAATCAGGCAATTCGGCTGCTCGCATGCTGTGGTTTGTTTTCTTAACATCGAAAACTTCCACACACTCGCAAACTGTGAAGGCAGCTGTAACCCCTAAAACAGGAATGCCCAGAAAAAGACACAAGACAAGCTTTCAAACAACTGGCCAGTGTCATGCCAGCAAAAACCCCCTTGTGGTGCGGGGCTACCCGCAAAAAGCTTGCAGAGGGGCTGCTCCCGATGGCGGACATCGTGGAAGGGTTTTCAATTGCAGTGCAGTGCATTTCAGACAAGCACACTGCACTGACAGTACCATAGAGGAATGCCATGCTCCAGGAGTTGCTACTTGTTTTGCGTCAGTCTTATTATTGGGTGTTGGGCAGTCAGAATATTCACCAAAAAGCCGCTATGCCTAGAAGGGCTACCAGTGAAAAAAGGACACCGCTGAATTTCGGTATCTCGGCAGAACTGCTTTGACTGAAGGATGACTTGATTTTGTCCCACTGTTCTTCGCTGCGTACCACAAATAAGCACAACTGTGGCGTTTCGTGCACAAGTTTCCTGCAAGGCTCTGGAATATTCAAGCTTGTAAAGCTATTGGGAGCGAACGTACGTGAAAGGCGCTGGGCCGTTGAACGTGAGTATATCCGGAGTCGTCAAGCAGATCAAGCTGTGTGCGCTCTTCTTGGGTGCGCCAGGCTCTGCCCCTCGTCTGGACTTATGCGACACAGTGGTTTGGGTGCAGGTGAAAACGCGGCAGTCTGCGGCTGCAGCGTTTGAAGGGTTAAATAGAGCCACGAGAGAAATGTTGTCTCGGTTGCTGTACAGTTGCGTGCTCATATCATTTGGTGGGGGCAGATGATACTCAGCGAAATTTTTGTAAGCAGCCTTCCAGTGGTCCACCGCTTCGGTGCAGTTGACGGTTGATGAAGGAAGTTGAATGGACGCGGAAGCGCTTTTGTAGAGCAACTTATTCTTGCTTGGTGGCAGTTCTTCCGCCTGCAACAAACAAAAACAGGAAATACCTTTTTCCTAGGTTTTGTGTTCCAAAGACATAGATCGAGTTGAAGGCGAAGCATTAAGCCACAGATATGCAACTTACAGGCACCAAAGGTTCACACGGGATCCTCCAAAGCTGACTTGCAGAATCGAGAGGAATCCCCCCTACTGGTCCCGAAGCTGTTGCCTGCACAAAACCGTTGAGGCCAGCCTGCTCCCGGACAGCATTAATATCAGGAAGACAAGCGCCCGTTTCCCCTGCAAAAATAAAGGCACTAACAGACTGTCGCAGTGGCCACTTACTAACAAAACGAACTCTCAGCTTTACGCGTTCTGTAGCGCTAACCCTACAGGCTACTTGCCAAACCTATATAAGCAATGCCGGATCTCACGTATTGATGTTAGTAAAATAGAAAGTTCAGGTTTGTGTTGCGAATCGAAGGAACTTTCCCTAGGAAAACTCTCTAACGATCCGTTCCCCACCGGGTCCCTCCCAGCATCCTTCCACCTATCCCTTGCACCCCTTGGGGAGGGACCCGCGTACCGTGGCCCTAGTCGGCCCAGGGTCTAAGACAGCTAGCGGTCGCAGCCGCCGGCGGGGGTGCGGCTATGTAACTAGCAGTCCCTATCAACTTGTCTGCTAAATTTTCTAAATAAACTGCTTATATGCGATCTATTACTGGTGTTCGTTACTTTGACTAGTGTCAGGTAGTGGTGGCCCTGCGGCCGGCACTACATCTTCCCCCCCCTTTGAGGATCTATTCCTTCCTTGTCTGGTCTCATTGCTCGCCATTTCATAGATATAAGCTTACTGTACTTACTTCTAGGGTCTTATTGTTGCTTCCGCTTCTTCGCCTTAGCTATGTTTCCTAATTAGCGGTCTCGTTCGCTCCAGTACCGCTGTCCTTCGCCGCCTCAGTCGTATTAGTACCATCGGCCTCCGTCACGCGGGTGTCGCCATTTATGGAGCGGCTCTTCAGCAGCCCCTTCTCCCCCCCCCC
>CAJFCY010000603.1:0-12195 GCA_904066265.1 Eimeria zaria
TATATATACATGGTATACATATATGTATATGTATGTATACAAATACGTAGATATTCGCATGCACACGCGCATACATGTTCGTGTGTGGCAGCGCATGTGCATATAATAGCGTAGATATATGTATATACATCGCTATATATGCATGTATATAAATAAATATACAATTTAAACATGTACATGATACAGGTATCAACATCCAAAATATACACATATATAGACATACATTACATATTCATGCAAACACCGGTAAGCATACACATGTAAATACGTATATATGTGCATGCAAACAAAGCCCCATAAACAGACAATATGATAGAGAAGCAGGCGAGCATATATTAGCAGGTCTTACCTGCGTCTTTGGGTTTGCGTGTAGAAAACAAACCACCCAAAACTGTCTTATCAGGACCAGGTGATGAGTCCCCCGTCTCATTGGGTTTGCCGACTGGCACGATTGACCACACTGTACATACACCGCAACAACCCTAAACCATAAACCCTATATACCCTACATCTATCCCCTCCTTCACTCCACGTTCCAAACGTGTACCAAACTCCAAGCCATAAATAGCCTAAACCCTAAACCATCTGTCCGGAACAAAGTCATGAAAAAACAAACAAATGCATGCAAAGGAATGCAGGGGCTCCAACTGTGCACAGGAATGGTTTAGAAATTAGGGTTAACTTCTTCTCTAAGGGTTTAAAGGCTTGACACCATACTCTTGGCGTCGTATTCCGTTTCCGTTGCCCCCTCCTGTAGCCGGCGATGTACTCTCACACGTGAGCCCTTAGGAGAATGCATGCTGCTGCTCAGGCTTCTGTTGGGGCTGGAACCTTGTTCCTGCTGCTGCTGCTGCTCCTGTTGTTGCTGCTGTTCCTTAGCCCCGTCTGAGCCAGTGCTGTGCCCGGAGCCTTCCTGCTTCTCAGCGACGCTTTCTGCTGCTGCTGCAGCACCTGTAGCAGCTGCATCTTTGCTTGCCTGCTGGGCATTTCCTCCGCCCCAGCGTCCTGGTGTCTTGCCCCCTCCTGAAACGCGACGCATTTTAGGGGGATGAGGTGAACGTACACCTCAAAGGCGAGTGTCTGCAGCCTGCTGCTGCAGGCCGATGGTGCTCACAACCCCCCCAAAAGTTGTTGCGACGGTTGCTGCTGCTGTTGGTATTGCGTTCTCCGTTGCTGCTGTCGCCCGACGCACCGCTGCTGGCAACAATTGCTGCTGCGGCTGCCGCTGCTGCTTTTCACTGGACTATAAAGTGTGCGCTGGGCCTGAACCCGTCCGGCGAAGAGAAGGACACCAGTTTGCAGCAAGCAGCAGCAGCCAAAGCTGGGTATACACCCGAGATGCCGGCAGCCCGAGCAGCAGCCAGTTCAACCTCTCAAGGCAGGCGCGAGGTGTATGCACACCAAGCGAAGAAACAAGAAAACCTTTCAAAGCTGGAAACAATGAATGGAAGCAAGAGTGCGCGCGGAAGGAGCAACGGGCACTGTCTGTCAGCTGCAGTAGCGCATGGACAGCTTCTGCTGATTGTGCTGCCGTTCCTGCTGCACCCGCTGCCAGAGTACTGTAACAGCCTAGCAACCACCGACACGACAAGTAACTCGGAAAAAGGCAGCAACTCGCTGTCCAACTAACGGTGAAACGACGCCAGCGCAGCTGGAGCTCCGCTAGGAGCGCATGCAAACGTGGCAGCTACTGGAGCAGCAGCAGCAGCAGGGCTCGTTGGCACAAGGGAAGCTCCGTGCTGCTTCTCGCGGAGTATTGGGTCTGATGTCTTTTGTTCTTATTTGATTAAACAGCAATACTTAATTAATCAATGCTACTGAGTTCAGAGAGGAATGGGATGAGGAGGCGACTGTTCACAACACGATAACGCAGGCATACTTTGGTACATACAATTCTTGCAATGCTGTGGCATGCTCCCTGCTGTTTCCGTCTCTGTTCCTGTTGTTTTGCATTTTGTTAATAGAGTTAAATAGTAAAATACAGCTGGACCCTCCTAAAAGGTGCGGTGTGGAAGCTCCTGTTTTGCTTATTTGGGGCTGTGCACGTGTTGCACCGCCTAACGACAGTCGTCATCCTCTGGCAGGGGCCACCGTGAGCTGCAATATAGGCAGAAGACTTCAGGCTAGAGTTCGAAAATGTGGCTCATCCCCGTTCCCCCCCAATCACCATGTTTCCCGTGCACAGTGGCACCCGGGCCTGCGGCTGGTGCAGGGAGGGGGCTCGCCGTAACGGTCTGCAGCACACCTTCGAGGAATTCCCACTGCAAGGGAGCATCATAAGAGCGCCTACCTCATCCCTCTTTTGGTGCGTGGAATAACACTGTGGACAGCTGCGCAACACTTGCTTTTCCGTCTGTCGCAACCTGCACGCAAGCAGAAGGATGCCTACGAGCTTTCTGCAGGCCACGCTGCACCTGACTCCCTTGTCTCCCCAACATAGAAGCTGGCTATGGTTGCCTAGTACCCCAAAAAGGGGTGGGTAGGCTGAAGGGTCCTAATGCAAAGGCTGCTGCTGCGGGATGTTTCCTGTCTGTTCCCAAATCGCCTCTAAATTCGCTGGGTAGTGTTTGACACATCCTACAGAGACAACAAGCGCTAGGAGACTGATTTTTTGCATGAGGAACGAACGCTTGTGTGTTTTCACAAACCACTGCTTCTCGCGGAGCAGCTGCAGAGCTTGGAGTACGTGCTGCAGGTGCTCTTGCACTTTGTGACTGAACACAAGCAGATCGCCAATGCATATTATCATCCGTCCCGTATTGACTGTCCCCAAGGAATCATGTTCGGCCTGTCTCTGCAGTTCGGCAGGTGCATTCACAAGGCCAGAGGGCATATACCAGATGTATTGGTATCCGCAAAAGTGCCTTAGTGAAGTCAAGTAACGAATATACTGTCAACCCTACAGACGATCAAGAAGGTCGTCGGGGCATCGGAAACTTCTGCTTCACCGTGTTTCTGTTGAGAGACTTGAGGTAGACGCACATGTGCCACCTTCCACCCTTTTTCTTATTCAACACCGGGCTATCTCCAAATGCACTAGTTGATGGGTGAGCCTTGCCTTTTCTTAACAGTTCATCTGCTTGTCGCTCAACTTCCTCCTCAAGCTGAGGGGGTCGCCACTACCTTGGAAAAAAGGTTGGGGCCGTTCTGGGGATGAGTTCGATGCGGTGCACTGAGGTGCGGGTGGTTGGCCCGTTGATAACTCCTTGATATTTATTGCAACTGAGAATTATTCCTTTAATTGTGTCCATTTCTGTGTTTTCGCATGTGTTAAGTGGATCGAATCCCCCCAAACTTCTATCATCGTAAGGCTAGCGAGACGGAGTGCATGCATTCCCCCATCGTATCCTGTAGCGTCTGTGCGCTGCGTTGGAGCCTGCTTGCTCTCTTCCCGTTGGGACACGCCTCTATTTCACGTACTGTAGAAGTTTAAAGAGAGTCCTTGATTTTATTAGATGGCTGTTGTGAGCTGCAAAAAGGTCAAAATACATATAAGACGAGGGTCTCAAAAAGGAGCTAACCTCCTTCCCCAGCTCTTAGGTACCCATTGCCGAGCAGCCCGGCAGCCTCCACAGGGGAAAAGAGTGCGGCCCAGCACGAGTTGCAGCGCACCTTGCGGCAACTCCTAAGGCACGGCAGCCCCACACGTAAACGCATCCAAGCCCCCTTTTTCGGTATGCACGAACTCTATAAGCAATTGTTAGGCACTTACTTGGCCGTTAGCAGGTAAGCTGCAAACCAGTAGGGGTATATTTGTCAGTGCTCATGCATCTAGGCGCAAGCAGAGGCAAATGCCCTCGGCATGTCTGAGAGTTGGTCCCGCTCGATATTTCCTGGCACACAGACATCGACACTCCCGTCAGGGAGACACATGTGCGCCGTACACTAAGCTACACACGGCATGCCGATGATTATATCGCAGTGAACTGGCCCAAAGTAGGAAGTCCCGTATCATGGTAATATGACCCATTTCGAACTTAAGCTCACATTTTACGTCCACCGTATTGCCGATTCTGCTGCCCTGCCTGCCATCCACGAAGCATAGCCCTCGAAGACTGTGCCAACAAATGAACAGCCAGACTGAACCTCCATGACGTAACTTCCGACAGGAGATCCACTTCGTAGCTTATGCCCAGTAGCGCCAGCAGCTCCTACACAAGAATACGAACGTGTATAAGCACTGAATTTGCCATAGGGTGGTGTACGGGTGCGGCTATCGCCTCTTTATGCCGCATCGCTGCGTCGTCCGATGCGTGCGGGCTCCAACTTATCCTTAATCCGTTTACCTGGAGATGCTGTTTTGCGTCCTGTTTCTCCGGTTCCTTATTCACTTATATGCGCCTGCATTTGCGAGCTACGTGAACTGGTTTGTTAAAAAAAGAAAGGCTACACCGCCCAGTAGACCCTCCCGGTTTTGTGAGTGCAGAATTCATTGGCTGGTTCTGGCTGTTTCTACTGCTTCTGGTTTCCTTCTTAGCTGAAGTGGCATTCAGAGTCCCAATAACCAAAGGCACAAAGTCCGAATTGCTTCCGAACCGAGTTTCTCCCATTCAAGCTAAAGCTGCTGGTGTGATTTCTTTCTGGGAACGTTCAACCTTATCACCCTGCGGCTCCCTCCCGCAGCCCAAACGGTTACGCATTGCATCTACCCTGGGGACAGCACCGTGATGAATCAATTATACAGAAGCTTCTTGTTTGGCGTTGGGATTCTGGCCACCAATGGCTTGTATTTTTCGGTAGGCTGTTCTACGTGGAACGTCCCCTGGCTTAGTTTTCACTGTTCTGCTAAAGGTGTGCTTGTTTCCTTGCACACCTGGAAATAAACCTACATCGTAGCTCCTCGTGAAGGGCCTGCATAAACCTGATGCGCTCCGCGAAGTTGGAGCCTTTGGTTAGATGTAGCCACAGTCGTCGCTCATCCTCTTCTAATAAAGAAGATGCCAGTGGTAATTGTAATGCTCCCGGTGCGTTTTGGAGGCGCAGATACCAGTCGAAGCGTGCTCGGAACTCCTGCACTGTCTCCGCTTCGCAGCGTCCGTCCTATGTGGGTGGTTGACAGAGTCGTATGCTTTCTTCATGAAGCCGTCTTGCTGGAAATGAACTTTCCTCAGGAGGCGATGCAGAAATTGGGTTTCGTCTTTCTCGGCTATACTTCCAACTGTTTGAAGACTACCCACACGAGGGTAGACATTGATCTATCTCCGTAATGTGGGAAGGAAGGGATGTGCTTAGAACATGGAATTTCCAAAATGCTTGTTTGCTTTGTTTTTTTGTAGTAGTAACGGCTACTCTCTGTGCTGCCAGGAAACAGCGACGAAGGTCATTGTACGCACCTTTCGTGGAAAACCATGAGATGCTACCACGTGTAACGAGATTCTTCGATCTTATTAAAGGACCGCCGTGAGCTGCCAAAGAGGCAATATACTTGCAAGAGCTCCCAAAGCACCTGGCCTCCCTCTTGAGCCCATAGATATCCATTGCAAGGCGGTCCAGCAGGGTCTGCGAGGCGGAAGTAGGTGACCTGACACGAGTTGCAGTTTACCTCGCCGCAACTCGTGCCGCACGACAGGACACCCCCACAAGTTAGCACATCCAAACCCCTTTGCGGTAACTGCAAGACGTATATATGTCCTTCAGTAGGCAGGCTATGCACCAGCAAGAGCGTGCATCCTGTCTTCATCTAGAGCACGCTGCTATTGTCATGCCTCAACTTCCGATAAAAATGTTGCCAGTGGCAATTATAGTCTTTCGGGTGCGTTTTGGATACGGAAGTGCACATCCCAGAAAGCAGGTAATCCTTGCGTCACCTCCGCGCGGAAGCATGTGCCACGTTTCGATGGTCGGCAAGGGCAGCGATACTCATATTGAAGTGTTGTAGCAGGACCACTGCCCGAACTGTATTGGCTGCGGATACAGCTCATTTTCCAGTGCGACGAGGCGATCAGTAGTTGTTAGCCTTCCCTCCAAATGGATGATGCTGGCCTATCTCCATTGTCTGAGCAAGATTCAGGGCCAAATTCTTTGCAAGGGCCCTCTGTTATGCATCTAGTCGTACTTGGGCAAAATTTTGCATCTAATCTGGGTTATAAAACGAGGATGTCTAGTGGCGGGGATGGCGTTTGAAGATCGTGCCTGAACCTCTTAACGAAGCTACAAAGTGTAGAGAGATTTCCCGATTTTTGCCGAGAAATTCCGTGAGCGCCAGGAATAACTAAGATTATGAGCTCCAAAGCCCACACACGTTCTTTTCAGCCTTCCGATTTTGTGGGCACTGCCGGGCAAGGGCGGGGGACTGGTGCGGAGAGCCAGCAACTGTAACGAGAGTCCCTGATCTTATCAGAGGAGTATCGTTAGCTGCAAACAAGCCAAATACTTACAAGAAAAGAGTCCGTAAAGCAGCTAACCTCCTTCCCCAGAGCCTAGGCAACAATAGCGCTGCCGCTCGGCTGCCTACGCGCGAGGAGTTGGGGCAGCTCAGCACGTGCTGCATGGCAACTCGCTGCAACTCGTGCTGCACGGCAGCCCAATATCTAGGCAGATCCAACCCCCCTTTGCCGCATGTACTAACTCAGGTAATTGTTGAACACATCCTTCTCCATTAGTTGGTAGTCTGCGCACCAGTCGGTGCACACGTCACAACTGCACGTAGGGCACGTCTCAACTGCACGTAGGGCATGCTACAGCATCCTTTTGTGAGTTGTAGCATACCTAGGTGTATCTCTTGCGGCAAAGCTAGTACACATGGAGGCGTCCTCAAGCCGCCCTTTGATGAAGGTATGAACACAATCGAAATCTGCTAAACACTGATTTGCTTCTCAGTAGCCAACATAAGAGCAAGTATAAATGCATGCATATAGCAACCTCAGACAGAGCATGATGCAGAAAAAGTGTGAGGACACGGATCATCAAGCACCATGGTCTCCCAGGGCTGCTTAGGGTTTGGCAACCGGGAGGAACGTAAAAACAAACAGGTAAGCATTCCAATGAAAGCAAATCAATGTTGATGCATATTGCAGATATGAGCTACAAACAACACAGCCCCCTCCAGCCCGGCGCACTTGGCGCTGTGAAAGCCCCAGGACTCGAAAGCATGCACTGTAGCACTGAAGTCCTAAACACTAGACCCTAAACCATAAACGCTCGACCGTCGACTCTAAACCCTCGTTGGGTTTGTCCGGTTGTTTGCGGCTTGTTTTTGATTGTTTTGATGGCGTTTATGGATATAATTCGGCAAAATGGATGAAATGAGAGGTGAGCCACAGAGAGGTCCCTTGGGTGTCACTGGAGCCGCTGCTGCTGCAGTGACACCCGAGCAGCTGTTCACATTTTCCCTTTTTTTTTGCCATATTTTGGCCTTCAGCCGCTGTTAGGTGACCTGGAGACCCTTACTGAATCGTGACATCCATATCCTCGCAGCACAGTCGTGCAGCAGCTATGTTTAAAGCCGTCGAGGCGCCGACAGCTCCTTATCCCTGGCTTGAGCCCGCAACATTCCACTGTATTCGCATCAGTCATACGTTAATACTCACCGACGTGACAGAAGCGACAGCTGCCGGAGCAGATGGCGACTGGCACTGAGGTTTAGAGTCCTGGGCTGCACAGTAGTTCCGTCTGCTGTTGTGGATGCTCTAATGGGTTTGGAGCTTCGAATCTATGATTTTGATCTTGGGGTGGACGGTTGTGGACGGTTTTTGTGCAGCGACGCTTGATTCCCTTATGGGGAGAGATCGCAACGAGTACGGAGCGAACGCAAAGAAGGGCGCATCCTTCAAGGCAGAAAACGTGGGCGAACTCGGGTTTCGGGCCTAGGGTTTTCGGCTGCGTTCTTAGCTTTAAAGTTAGAAGCAGAAGTACGCGTGTCACAGTGTGAAGTATTGCGGCTTTGTCGTGTTTTCAGGTTTGCAAGTTCTTTTTACTGGACTTCTGTCCACATGATCTATTCCCAAACACTCGCGTTGATCTCGGCCCGTAAGTGTGTAGGGTTTAGTCTGCTCCAAGGAGCAGCCAAAACAAGCTTGTTTGTGGCCAAGCAGTACGCCTACAGGATTTGTGTTTGACCGTTTTGTGCTAAGGGCTGGGGGTTTGTGCTGCAGATGCGACAGGGAACATCGGGCTGACTTGAAAGTTGCCTTCGAGGCAGACCCAGAAAGGGAATTCTACCAAGCACTGTTCGAAACAGAATTCGCACGTAGGCTCTAGGGTTTAGGGTATGGCGTTAGCTGTAGGGGTTACTGTGTTGGTTCTTATGAGTTGCTCGCGGATGCAAGGGCTGCCTTCGAGAGAGCTCATGGTTTAGGGTTCTGGATGTACGACTTGCGCGCAGGCTATTTGCAGCGTTTGGTAGATCAAATGGAAAATAGAATTAAAAGAGTGCAGCAGCGCATAGATGCAAATAACCAGCCGGTCGAGCTGAGCAAAGAAAACGAAGAGAGGTAAACTCTAGACTTAAATCGTGGATGTGGAGGGATCCAGTCATTGCAACGCACCTTTCACTGTAAACCCTAGGCGCTCACCTTCTGTTGTGTGGGTTCCGATTTACTTTCGGGATTTGCTCCCTAGGGCTCTTGCGATTTAGAATTTAGGGAGTAGGGTTTAGTGTTTGCGTGGATTGCTGTAGGGTGAATGCGATGAACGCCGAGATATCTGAACTTTTGAAGCAGCAAGATGAAGCCGGATCGAAGGTAAACTGCTCGTTAGGGTCGATGACTTAGCGATTATGATTCGTGGTTTTGCAGCAACCGCTATATCCTTTCGAAGAATCTCAGCCACCTATTCCTGAGGTCAGGGTGTGAGATTTAGGGTTGCGAATTGTGACTTTCAGGGGGACATCGACGCTGCAGAGAAGCTGAACGAGAAGGTAGCGTTTCTTCAGCGGGAAGTCTCCAGGTCTGTTTGCTAAACACAAAACCGTATGCTCTAGGCTTCGGGCCCAGCCACTGTGCCTGCCTCGGGTCTCGGGGGAATCAGGGTTCACGGGGTGTCGGTTCGGTTTGCTGCAGGCTGAAGAATCCCAATGCGGATATTGCCACAATACGCGAGTCTCAGCTCCGGGTACGTTAATGCTTGCAGAATGGAATATCAAGGGTTGTGAGAGAAGTTGAGAGTTTTGAACTTTGACTTTGGGCGTCGGATTTCTGCTTGAGCGGTTGGGGCGAATTGCTGGCTGTTAGTTCGCTTGAAGCATCTTTGCCCTGCAGGGGCTTTTGTTTTAGTGTTCAGGACGAAGGGTTTACCGCCGCGGGCACCAAGACAGGGGCCTATGGTTTAGGCTTTAAGATTTGAGGGATTGGGAAGAGTGATTATGTGCGTTTAAAGGTCTGGCAACTGGGTAGAGTGTATTGATCGTTTAATCGCGTTTAGGGTTTGGGGTGTGCGTGCAGGTGTGCGCGACCTGTGGGGCGATGCAATCAACCGGGGACGCGATGTGCCGCTTCGAGTCGCATGTCTCGGGGAAGCAGCACCGGGGTTGTGAGAAGATTCGTTCGACATTGGCAGCTTTGAAGGAGACTGAAGCTGAGCGGGAGGCGATTCTCAAGAAGTACAAGGAGAAACAGACGGAAGTCGCGGCAGCAGACAAACTCAGCAGACGCAGGGAGGCGGGACAACGAGACAAAGAACTCGAAAGAGATAGAGACAGAGATGCAGATGAAAGAGGAGCCCACAGATACCGCCAGCCCAGAGATTCTTCCTACGGAGGGGGGGGGACCTCTCATGACCGCGCCAGAGACAGAGACAGAGACAGGAGAGACAGAGACAGGAGAGACAGAGACTACAGGGACAGAGACAGATATTACAGAGACAGGGACTACAGAGATAGAGACAGGGACAGATACAGGAGTGGAGACAGAGATAGGGACAGATCCAGATATAGCTCAAGTTACAGATCTCGCGATCCTTCCCGGGACAGATCCCGGGACACCCGACGCTCCAGGGATCGGGATCGTTCCCGATCGCGGGATCGCTCCAGGGATCGGGATCGATCCCGTGAGGCGCGGCACAGGAGCAATGGATCGCGACACAATGAAGTGCACAAGGACACTGCAGCAGCAACGGCAGCAACCAGTGAAAGCAGGGGAGATCCTCGAAATGCCCTTCAGTCTTTCGTCCATGCAGCAGCACATCCTGGCAGCAACAGAATGCCACACCACGACTAGTCGCTCGGGGGGTGGGATGCGGGGGATTCGGATTTCTTTTCGGTTTGTAGCGGACGCAAACTTAACAGATGCAATCTTTATATGTAGCGCGCTTTTGTGACAGTCTGCCCTTTTTTTCCTTAAGTCTTTATTCGCGATTGTCTCTGCTGGTGTTGTATGTCTGTGCTTCTCTGCTTCTGTAACTCTACTTGACTCTTCTAACTGTTTGTCTTTGTCTGCCTACTTTGCTTGCTTGCCTCTCTTCCTGCTGTTTGCTTGTATATCGGCCTGCATCAGTTTCTGCTAGTCTTGATCTTGCTTCATTCTATTTGCTGTTTGCATTGAAGTAGCTTGCTTTGTCTGCTTTTCCTTCCATGCTTGCCTGTCTGTCGCTCTGGTTCCCCCTCCCAACTAGCTGCCTGCCTTCGGAGCTCTGCCTCCTGCTGGAGTTGCCTGTGTGGTTTGCCTGGTGCTTTGCGCCGCCGTGGCCTTTGTCTATTCTGCGTACCCGCTGCTTTAGTTTTAAACGAGATTTTATCAAGAGCTGTTCAAGTGCGCTGGAGCAAAACATATTACGCCAATACAGTCACAGCTGCTGCTGCAGCTCGAACTGTGAAGCAGTTGTTGTTGCGGCAGCAATAGCTGCCGCGACGACATGCAATGCTAACGTTGGCTTATTCTTCGTTGGGGGAAATGACGTCATCAATCTTGAGAATCATCTTGACGACCTGACGATCGCAAAACCCAGACGAAACAAAACTGGAAACAACAACATTGCGCCTGGTTGAGGGCGGAATGTTTACGGTTTAGTGCCTGCCTTGTTATTTCTCTTAACCAGAAGATTTGGGCTAGTATTCACTTCCAGGGATTAGGGTTTACCTGGGTGGCAAGCAGAATCTGCTGCTTCTTCGAAGCAAGAGGTTCCCAGACTTGCTGCTCCCTCATGTCGTTTGTCCCCTGCACATCCGATCCCGCAACAGCGAATTAGGGTTTAGAGTCTAGGGTAGGTGATAGCTTTTGAGTGTAATGCTAGGACGCACGACCGGCTCTATCCCGAATACCCATTTTAATGTACTATGAATGGTGACTTGGAGCATCTATGGTGAGGTGCAAATCACCAGGCTGCGCCATCTGAAGTGTAGAAATACGGGAAGCAACGTTGAAGCATATGTGCAGCTAATGGAGCGTCATATCGAATACACAGGAATACGGAACACCAAAAGCAGTGTATCAACAGCTGCGTCATCTGAACTCTATGAATATAGGAATACTTATCGTACGGTTTGCATGCAGTCGACGCCGTAGTACGGGCAGTTGGTCTGCTGCTGTAGCGCCTTGATTCGCTGTACTTCATGAATGGGGCTGAGTCCGGAGTTGGCTGCGAGCGCTTCGGCGAGCCCGAGGAGCGCATCAGCAAAGGCCCGTGCAGCATATTGACCAACAGAAGAAACCGAATCCGCTTGGTTCTCGACTGCTCGTGCTGCAGCAATTTCTGCTGCTCCCCCTCCAGCTATCACTCTCCCGTCCCGCACTAACGCACTGACGACGCACAGAGCGTCGTGCACCGAACGCTCTGCTTCGGCAACCAGCATCTGGGTACCCCCGTACAACACCAACGTCACTGCACGCGAGTTGCTGCAACCTGAATAGCAGCAACACACACACACCCCCACACGTAGCAAGACCAACCGATTTTACAATGAAACACCTACAACGAAGTACAACAACAGGAGTCGAGTAGCAGCGGCGAAAGTAGCAGGTGGTGGCCGCACCTTGAATGACGATCATTTTGTCTCCCATTGTGCCGGAGGGGACCTCTCGAATGCACGCAGCCTTCCCCAGTTTGCTGGCGCTTAGTTCCTGCGCGCGGGGAACGATTCTGCCTTGTGTTGCAATCGCCAACATTTCAATCTCAACCCCCCCAACCCACCGCACCGCCGGAATATCCGCAGCCAACAACAAATGGTTCGCCTCGTCGTCGAAGCCCCATTGACATATCACCTGTAGTCAAGAAAACAAGTGAACAAGTCGTACACACACACACACACACATACATACATAC
>CAJFCY010000604.1:0-10000 GCA_904066265.1 Eimeria zaria
TATATATATATATATATATATATACGCAAGGTTTAGTTGCAGAGGATCGGGGTTGAGGAACATATATATATGTGTGCTGTAGATGGTAGAGTTTAGGGTTTCGGCTATTTGAAGGGTTTAGCTGCTCGGGCTTAACCTTTCTGTCCCATGCAGGTGAGAGCACTAGGGTTTAGTGTTTGAGCTGTTTGAAGGGTTTACTTGTTAGGGTTTAGGGTTTGGCTTACCTTGATAGCCTTCAGAGTCTTGGTGAAACTGTCTATGCAAAGAAAGCACGCACACACCCGAAACCCTACGGCAGTAAACCCTAAACCCTAAACCCTAAACCCTAAACCTCAAAAGCTAAATCCCAGATACTTAACTCTAAACCTGTAAACGCTAAACAGTAAGCCACAAGTACCTAACTCTAAACCCGTAAAAGCTAACACCTAAACCCTAGACCCTAAACCCTAAACCCTAAACCCTCAGAGACGTACCGCAGGTAAGCGCTGACAACTGGGCCAGACAAGCCGTCACTGCTTGCTGCCGGGCCTGCAACAGCGACAAAGACTTCTGAAACAAGGGTTTAGGGTTTAGAGATACGGGGTTCTATTTGAAATACACTAGCGACCATAAACCATTAAGGAAACCCTAGGGTTTAGGGTTTAGGGTTTAGCGCCCTGGGGCCTTGCCTGGATAATACGCCAGTCTGTTGTTGGCTGAGGCGCAACACAAGGAGAGCCAAATAAACAATGGACCCTAAACCCTAAACCCTAAACCCTAAACCCTAAACGCTAGCCCCGTGAACACTAAGTAGGCACTCTGTGAAGAAGAGAACCCAATGACACTAGCAGCAACCGCAGCAGAAGTACCAGCAGCAGCAAACGTAGATGCAACTATAGCAGCAGCACAAGCACTAGCAGCAACAACAGAAATAGCAGTAGAAGGGTCAACAGCACAACCAACAGCAGCAGTGACAGCAGCATCAACTGCAGCAGCAGCAGCATCAACAGCAGCAGCATCAGAACACAGCAGTAGCAGGAACAACATCAGCAGAAACAGCAGAAGTAACAGCAGCAGCAGCAACAGCGACAGTTACAGCAGCAGCAACAGCAGCAGCAGCAGCTGTACCGATAGGATCCAGGAAAGAAGAGTCCGGCGGCCCATCGGTGTTTCTGCATCGAAGCAACCTCATTCAAAAGTCAATGCTCTAAACCCTAAACCCTAAACCCTAAACCCCACACCTTAAACCCTAAAAATGCTAAACCCTAAGGCCGTACGTGTCAGAGAACACCACTCATCGGCAAGCCAAGCAGGACGCTTCCGTTTGTCTGAAACGCAGCAGCAGCGCCGCAAACCCTAAACCCTAAACCCTAAACCCTAAACCCTAAATCCTACATCATTCACTAACCTTTGCACTAAATTCTAAACCCTAAACTCTGAGCATGAGATGCAGGGTTATTCGAAAAACTCTACTGAGAAAGACACGCAACAGCGCTTAGGATAGTGTCTAGGGTTTAGGGTTTAGGGTTTAGGGTTGACCCACCTGTGTTGCAACCCGTATTCTTCCGGGGAGCAACGGGACGACTGCGATGCATCCACAAACCCTAAACCCTAAACCCTAAACCCTTCAATCCTACGACATCTGGGGTTTGTAGGAAGTGTAAGTCTGACTCTTAGTAGCCCCCTATGGGGCAAAAGCCTTAGGGTTTAGGGTTTAGGGTTTAGTGTATGAAGCGCGAGGGTAACTCAAACAAATTGTTTCATGTAAGAGCAGCGAAAGGCAAACAGCAAGATCCTTCAGGGCAGCCTCAGACTGGTCAGGGGTGAGCCCCTAAACCCTAAACCCTAAACCCTAAACCCTAAATCCCTATACTTACCCCCATATTCCGAGGCCGCGAAGGGTATATTCGTCTGTGCTGAGATGCTGCGACAAACACAAACCCTAACAGCTAAACCCTAAACCCTAAACCCTCTTGGTTTTGCTCGAACACTTCCGTGCACCTAGCCTTGTAAACAATAAACACCAAACCCTAGACCATAAACCCTAAACCCCACTAAACCCTAAACCCTACTAAACCCTAAAAAGGTTGCTGACAGCTCCTAGAAGGGTTTCAGAGACCTCTGAGAGGTCTTGAAGGACGTGGGGGGCGTCTCTCTGCCAACACAACACCAGAAACAACAAGCAGTTCTGAGTTGGGTTTTTGAATTTGAGAATTAGGGTTTAGGGTTTAGGGTTTAGGGTTTACGTGAAGGTGAAGCAAGAGGGCCCCGGTGGCGCTGCAAGCAACAAACACAACAGGTGTCAGTTCTGCGAGAGAGGAATTCAGCCGCTGCTCCGTGTTGGCGAATAAGAACCTTCGAGACCGTAAACCCTAAACCCTAAACCCTAAACTCTCGATAAAAGGCCTTGAACCCTAAACCCTCAATTGTCGCAGTTCAGCAGACCTCAACGCCTCCCCAGAAAGTCCATAGAACTGAAGAAAGAGGCAACACCCGAGCAGTCAACGCATAGCCCCTAGGGTTTAGGGTTTAGGGTTTAGAGTTTAGGGTTTACAGTTTAGGGCATAGGCGTTAACAACGGCCTCACAGGTTGGCTGCTGTCGGTGCGGTTGTTGGAGTCCAAACGCCGCATTATGCTGCGCAGCCAGTGAGTCCCTGAAGCCACAAACCCTAAACCCTAAACCCTAAACCATAAAGCGGTCTTGATGGTTAAACCCTCGCTCTTGATCCCTAAGCCCTAAACCCTAAACCCTAAACCCTAGAGAGTTCACACCTCTAGATGGCGTGAACTCTTTAGCTGGTAAGAACCGTAAGGAGACACTTCCATCACAAGTGTCTCCTTGAGGGCCCCCCTCATCCGAGGCCTTGTCTTGAGCCTTAGTTGTGAGGGCCTCCAGTAGCAGCCTGAGGGGCCCCACAGCAGCAGCACTGAAGGAGACAGTTTATTTTAAGGAGGAGACAAACAACTGTCTCCGGGGGCACACACGCTGCTTGGGTGAGGTTGACTAGCCTAAACCCTAAACCCTAAACCCTAACTTGCACCGCTTGGCTTCACCGCTAGAGCGTAGAGGGGAAGGTCTAAGGTTTAGGGTTTAGGGTTTAGGGTTTAGGGTTTACTCTCTCTCTGCATGCGGCATGTTAGACGGCAGCAGAATTGTCCATGCAGCCGACCCGAAACCCTCAAGGAAAGTGTTAGCGTCCACTTGTCTCTGTGGATACACCTCAAAACCCTAAACCCTAAACCCTAAACCCTAAACACTAAACCCTAAAATAAGGCTGTCTCCTCTACTGCCTGTCTGTGTTCGCTTTTGTATTAAGTATTCCTGGGTTAGGATTTGCTGCTCTTCATGTTTAAACGGAGACAGTTGAGTTACCTTAAGAGACAGAAACGCTTCAGCAGAAGCAGCAGCAGCAGCAGCACTGGGGGCCCCTCCCCCAGTTGTAAGGGGCCTCTGATACACCTGCAGCACGCTGGGGGCCCCCGACGAGACAGCAGCAGCAGCAAGGGTACCGTTTGCTGCGAAGACTGCACAGCGAACTGCGGCAGACGGGAGAGGCGCTGCTTCTGTGGTAACCCCGCTTGCTGTCTGCTGCTGTTGCTGCTGTTGTTGTTGCCGTTGCTGCTGCTGCTGTCTCCTTTCTGCAGCACCACCGCCAAGGGCAGCCTGACGCCCCTCCCCAAAGGGGACACCCGGCTGAAAAGGAGACAGCGGCCCCGCAGATGCTGGCGCTGCAGGGTATGCTACCTCGGAGGGGCCCCCCAGACAACTGTCTCCTCCAGAAGGAGACAGTTGTGAGGGGACAATCTCAATGACCCGAAGTTGCTGCGTTGCGCAGGTGGAGTCGTATTCTAGCCGTTGTTCTTGTTGTTGCTGCTCTTGCTGATGCTGCTGTTGCTGCTGTTGTTGTTGTTGCTGCTGCTGTAGCTGCTGCTGCTGGCCCGTGCCCTCTGTGAGGCAGTCAGCCCTGGGAGACGCTCTGCCTGTGCCACAGATGGAGACAGTCTCCAACGGCCTGCTTGCCCAGCACCCTCCTGTGCGGCCGGGGGGCCCCCCCGGGGCCCCTACCTGATATACTTTAGGAGGAGCTCCTGTAGAGGAAGTGCAGCCAAGGTGAAGTGCCTTGCTGCGTCTCCTGCCGCTGCTGTTGCTGCTGCTGCTGATGCTGCTAGTGCGGCTGCAAAGGTTCTTCTGGCTGCTGATAATACTGGGGCTGCTGCTGCTGCCGCTGTGGTTGCTCCTTGTACTACCGTTGCGAACGTATTTCCTGCTGCTGCTGCTGCTGCTGTGCTGACTCTCTGGTATAGAGGCAGCGGGACACCTGCTGCTGCCAGCAGCCGAGGGCGTTTCTTGGGGCCCCCCTTGGAGGAGACACTCTTCTGGGTACAGAGACGAATTATGGCCTCGTGTCCCTTGCTGCTGCTGCTGCTGCTGCTGCTGCTGCTGCTGCTGCTGCTGCTGCTGCCGTTGTTGCTGGAGCTGCAGCTGGTGCTGCTGCTTGGGTTGCTGGTGCTGCTGCTGATGTATTGTCGCTCCCTGACGTGCCAGCTGCAGCCTTAGTTGCTGCTTGTGCTGCAGCAGTTGCAGGTGTTGCTGCTGCTGTTTTCGAGGCACCATCGATGAAGCTGCTGGCCTTGTTCCCTGTTGCTGCGGTGAACGCGTTCGGCTGCTGCTGCTGCTGCTGCTGGTACTTCTGCAGCAGCTGTTGCTGCTGCTGCTAATGGTGCTGTTGTTGCTGCTGCGTCTGCTGATACTGCTACTTCTGCTGTTATTGCTGTTGCTGTTGCTGCTTACCGTCCTCGGATTTTGCATGAAGTGCTGATGCAGCCTTGGGCGGCCATCAGGTTGTGTCGTTGCCTCTCTCATCTGTTGTTGTTGCTGCTGCTGTTGCAGCTCCAGCGGCAGTTGGTACTGCTGCTGCCGCTGCTGCCTACAGCTGTATCGCTGTCTATGTGAGTCAACTGTCTCCTTTTCCGTGGGGCAAGGTGTCTCCTCAAGGAGACACTCCTGCGAAGGCACCAAAGTCCGCTGCCGCTTTGCTTCCCTCGTCAGCAGCTGAAGATCATCAGAAACCAAAGAGAACGTCGGACTAGGGGCCCCCCTGGGGGCCCCCCTGTTGGAGGGGCCCCCTTTGCGGGGCCCTCCGCTGGAGAGACTCCCTTTGGGCCCCCCCCCGTTGGAGGGGCCCCCAGGAGGAGGCACCTGTTGCAGCAAGGGTTCCCCTGGAGAGCAGCGCATCGCAGCAGAGATGCTCATCAGCTCAGCTAGCAAGACTCTTCAGTAAGCTCCGGCTTCTGCTGCTGCTGCTGCTGTGCTGCTCTTGCTGCTCCTGCTGCTGCGACTGAGTAAAGGGACACACACGGTGATGCCATAGAGCGACAGCTAAGGCCTTGAAAGAGAGACTGTTAGAGGGTGGAAGGAGCCAAAGACAGTTCAACGAGGCAAGTCAACATCTGCTGCTGCAGCAGTAGCAGATCAGCAGCAGCAGCAGCAGCAGCAGCAGCAGATAGAGCAACAGCAGTGTCGGCTGCGCTTGCAGGCAGCCGCCTGCCTTCGTGTGAGCGAAAAGACACACAGTTGAATATCCTAAAACATATTTAATAATATTATTTATAAATAAAAACAATAAGAATAAATAATAATGTATAAACAATAACAGCAGCAGGAGGCACATGCTGTGGAGCTGCAGACCGGTCCAGTGGTCACGAGCGGAGCTGCCTGTACACCCGATCGACTTTCACAATTCACCCGCCACAGATAAAATTTTGAGAAATTAATAAAATTAAAGAAACAAATAACAATAACATTAACAAATACACAGCGCATACACCATAAACAGCAAGAAGCTGAAACAGCAGCAGCAGTATACAGGGCAAAAGCAGCTACAGCAGGTACACACGGAATAGCAGCAGCTGCACAGACAGCAGCAGCAGCAATACAAACACCAGCAGCAACAACAAAAGCACGAAGCAGCCGCAGAAGCATCACAAAGAGGAACAACAGAAGCAGCATCACGAGAAGCAGCACCACGAGAAGCAGCAACCGCAACAGCAACACTTTTATTAGCAGCAGCAGCAGCAGCAGCAGCAGCAGCAGAAGCAGCATATAAGCTAGGGACATCGATTGAAGTTTTGCCACAGGAACAATGCCGCCTTTGCTGCAGTCTTGTTGCACCAGATGGATTGGAAGAGCAGCAGTAGCAGTAGCAGCTGCAGCAGCAGTAGCCGCAACAGGAGTAGCTGTAGCAGCAGCAGCAGCAAAACGACCAGCTCCTCGTAGCGGCAGTGGGATGGGCCCGCTGCAGCAGCAGTGTTTCCTGGATGTATTCTGTTAGCTTTTCATACATAGCCTTGCAGCAGCAGCAGCAGCAGCAGCAGCAGGTGACGGACAAAGCTGTTTGCTGCTGAGTTTCAATATAATTTCAATTGTTTTACTAGTAACAATATTTGTTTATGGTTGTAGCATGCATACATATGCATGCATGCGTATGCATGTATGCGCATGCATGCATGCTCCTTCAGGGGGGGTTGACAGGTGTTGTCGCCTCTTGATAAAGTCTGTCTCCGTCTACTGAGTTACATGCTGTCTCTCCTTTCTCCTTATATGCTTTCTCCCCTGTCTCCTTATAAGTTGTCTCTCCTGTCTCCTTTTGTGCTGTCTCTCCTCCCTATATGCTGTCTCTTCTGCCTCCTCATAAGTTATCTCTTCTGTCTCCTTATGTGCTGTCCCTTCCGTCTCCTTTTGTGCTGTCTCCTCTATCTCCTTTGACATTATCTGTCTCTCTTCTGTCTCCAAGACACGGCCTGTGTGCCTATATACCTCCGTAGGCTGGCCTGTCTCCTTTCTGTCTCTTTAACCCCAATACCCTGTCCCCTCTGTCTCCTTAAGCACAACCTGCTGTCTCCTCTGTCTACCTAAACACAACCTGCTGTCTCTCTGTCTCCTCTTCTCCCCATCACCAGCCTTAGGCTATTTGTTCTTAGGGCCTCTGGGGAGTTTCAGCGACTGCTTAATGCTACTTTCTAGGGTTTAGGGTTTAGGGTTTAGGGTTAGTTATTTAAGTAGATGTACCTCAACAATGTATAGGGTTCAACGTCACATACTGCTACTACTAAGACAGTCCAAACCCTAAACCCTAGACTCTAAAACCTTAACTCCTCAATAACCCCTAAACCCTAAACCCTAAACCCTAAACTGGTGTGTGTGTCTGTAACCCCTCTAGAGAAACGCAAACCCTCAGCTTCTCTTTTACAAACTCTTAAACTCGAAAAAAAACATAAAACCCCCGTTAAACAACCTCAAACAACACATAACCCTAAACCCTAATAAACCCTAAACCCTAATAAACCCTAAACCCTAAACCCTAAACCCTAAAGAGCAAGATAGTGCTTCAAGACAGCACAAACAAACATTTGCACGCCAAACGAGGGCATGTTGCAGCCGCAGAGTGCTGCATAGACTGCAGCAGCAGCCGCCTCAGTTGCTGCAGTAGAAGCAGCCGATTGCTGCAGTTGCTGCAGCAGATGCAGCTAACTGCTGCAACTGCTGCAGCAGAAGCAGCTGATTGCTGCAGTTGCTGCTGCAGCTGCTGCTGCAGCAGATTGTGTGTTGTCTAGCCCTTGCCCCCTCTGCTCCCTCCACTAACAAAAAGAAGATGTGTCAATCCGACAACTGCTGCCAGCACCTGCAACAACAGCAGCAGAAGCTGCTTGCTGCATCAGCAGCAGCAAATGCTGCGGCAGCAGACTGCGGGAGCAGCAGGTTGCAGCAGCAGCAGATTGCAACAGCAGTTGCTGCATCTGCTGCAGTTGCATGCAGTGGGAAGAAATCACAGCAGCTACTGCTGCAGCACATTGCAGCAGCAACAACCTGCAGCAGTAGAAGACAGCGACAGCCGGCTACTGCAGCAGCAGGCCACTGCAGCAGCAGGCCACTGCAGCAGCAGGCCACTGCAGCAGCAGGCCACTGCAGCAGCAGGCCACTGCAGCAGCAGCAGCAGCAGCAGCAGCATTAGATATATCAGCTGCTGGGGCATGCAGTAGAATTGTAAGAGCCCTCTCTAAGCAGCAGCGAGTTAACAGGGATTGGGGCTGGCCTTTCTCTTGTGTTGTGTCTCCCCACATTATTATTATTATTATTATTATTATTATTAATGTATTCTGTATTTAGAGGGACTTGGGGGCCCCCCTGTAGAGGGGCCCCTGCATGTAAGGGCCCCCCATTCTCATGAGGGGGGCCCCCATGGAGATGTACCCCCGGATGAAGGGGGGCCCCCGGATGAAGGGGCCCCCCCTCTTCAAGGGTATGTGTATGGGTATATGGTGAACGTAGTACAAGTAGGGGCCCCAGTATTGCTTCAAGTAAACCATGTATAGTAAAGAGTATAGAGATAGCAGCAGCAGCAGCAGCAGGTCCATAAGGTATAATATAAACAAATAATATATTAACAATAAATATAATAATAGCATCTATTAGAGTAACAAATATACCAACAAAACCAAATAAACTAAATGCTTGCTGCTGCGAGGAGATGAGGCCCTGCAGCAGCACAGCAGCACCAGCCTTTGGTGCTGCAGTGCATGCATAAAATATAAAGACAGCAGCATATATATTAATTAAACATATATTATATGATATATATTTAACTTCATATAAATATAATACAATTGGTATAATTGATATACCTAATGATGCAACAAACATACAATAATATAATATATAATACTTTATACCTGCTGCTGCTGCTGTTGTTGCTGTTGTTGCTGCTGTTGTTGCTGTTGTTGCTGCTGCTGTTGCTGCTGTTGTCCCCGAATACCCCACAACTCTACCCATCAACAACCCCCCCACACAACCACCTGCCTTCCCCACAGCTATTAAGGAGACAGCCCATGCATTAGCTGTTAACACATCATTAGTATTAGCAGCAAATAATTGTGGGGTGTATAGACAGAGTAGGGGCAGCACAACGGAGACAACACAATCTTCAATAGCAGTATCAACAGCTAATAACAATACCTGGCAGCCAATCTGTCTCTCTTTAGCAGCAAATAGGAGACCCCTATATATATCTCTTAATCTAACTAATACTTCTTCTCTGAAACCAACTGTCTCCTCACTGTCTCCTGTATACTCTGTTAAGGAGTCCTCACTACATAAACTGTCTCCAAACAGTCCCCCTCCTACACCCTGCCACTCCATTAAACAACCTTCACTTATACCATAACGAGATACACCTACATGTTGCTGCTGCTGCTGCTGCTGCTGTTCATGCTGCTGCTGCTGCTGCTGATGGAGAGCATGTAGTTGATGCAGCTGATAGTCTTCCTGTTCCTGCTGTTGCTGCTGCTGCTGCTGCTGTTGCTGCTGCCCTTCATGATGTTGAAACCCATTCTCTGCTGCTGTTGTTGCTGCTGCTGTTGCTGCTGCAGAGGAGACTCTGCTGCTGGGGATGCCGCATGCATAGAAAGCAAGGGAGACAGCTGACAGGAGACCAAAGACAAAGGCTTGAGATAAGACAAGGCCTAAGCGTGAGCTGTCTTGCTGCTGCAGCAGCAACGGGAGCTGCTGCTGCTGCTGCTCCTGCTGCTGCTGCTGCTGCTGCAACGGTTGCAGCTGTTGAAACAGCTGCAACGGCTGCAACTGCTGCAGCTGTTGCATAAATTGAATAAGTAATGGGTGTATGAGATTGCTGCAGCAACCCCACAAGAGCAGCAGCAGCAAAGCAACAGGTAGTGTTAAACATACAAATGAAACCTCAAAGGTGAGTCTATGTATCTTCAACAGCCTATCTCTTAAACTATCTACAATATATACACCTAGCTGCTGCCCCACAGCATCTAGACCCCCACAATCTGCATCAACAACATTAGTTAATGCAACAAATACACCATCAATAAATACAAATGCTGCAGCAAGAGCAGCAAATATATATATATGATTGAGGTGTATATACACCACAATCCATGTTATAGGTAATACAATACTCCATATAATACATCTACCAGTTGTTGTAAACAGCAGCA
>CAJFCY010000605.1:0-12174 GCA_904066265.1 Eimeria zaria
CTTCAATAAGACTCGAGAACCAGTCACTACTACCGATGGGGCTGCAGCAAGGCAGAGTATACATAACCGCTGGACTTGCGAGAAGCTGAAGGCAGGTATAAGCCGTTAAAATGCAGAAAAAAGTTGAACTTATTAATTCATTAATATATTTAAAAAGAATAAAACAAACATTTGCGAAATTCACCGGGAAAAAACCACTCTTTTAGACCTCTTATACTGCCGATGATGCCTGCAGCGGTCTGTGAAACAGCTGCGTAAAACACTATCTTCTACTGAGTCATTTTAATATTTATTCAAATAATAAAATTTGTTTATTCTTATATTTATTGATGTTTTTATTTATATATATTGAAAAACTTCTTTTTATTTGTTGAATAATACACAGACACATGCTTGTCACCCGTGTTTCATTCAATCATGACGACAAGCTGTTTCTTATATATTCTTTCAAGAATGAAAAAACATTTTATTTTATGTTTTTTCTTGATAGTATATCTTCAAAAAGAGAATGTAGATGCTGAAAAAGCACATTCAAGGGGGGTACAGGGGTCTAGTAGGCTGTATCGGTCGTCTAGCGGGGGTGTACTCGACCCGTTTGAAGATGCACCCCCTCTTGCTTCAAAGAGAGCATCCTCGTTCCCCGAGAGGTATGTAACCTCTTTATAAGAGTGTATGCATCTTCCTCTGCTTCCATTCACCTTCAAATATGCATGTGTAAATACCCCAGCAGCCTACATCAACAAGTTGCTCGTTATCTTGGCTGTCTATGTGTGTATGTTCATGTGATGCTGTGTGTGTTTGTGTGTGTGTGTGTGTGTGTGTGTGTGTATGTTGCAGCCTGAAGACGGATCGTGCAAAAAAAGGTACAACTAAACAGCTTCTGCAGAAGTGTTTTTACGTAGACAGCTTGTGCCTGATTAAGCATCTTAGTGGCTGTGTTTGCTTGTCCTTAGAAGGGGAATATGCAACTCCATGTCTATGAGCCTTCTTCCCGCCTTTCATACTGACTTTGTTGTGTTTCTGTGTTTCTTGTGTGTGCGTGTGTGCAGATGTGAGTTATAGCTTCCCCTGTATATGCTGCAACCTCCCTCCAAAGCCGCCACTATCTGCGCTGAGAGCAATATGGCCTACAACGTGTCAATATAAGAAACAACATATAACATGCCTCTTGGAAAGACTATCCTTTAGAGGTTTCGCTGCTGCTGTTTAAGTTGCTTGCTGTTGTCTGTTCATGTTTGTGTTTTATTTCGGAGCTGTGCTTGTGTGTGCAGCGTACTGATAAGAAAGCCAAGATAGAAGACACAGGCCCCGCCGGTAAACAAACATACTATAATAACAAAAACAGAGAAAATAACTTGAAACATTTACATTAATATACCTGAAAACATTTAAACCCTTGAAACGCAGCTGTTTCAACTCATTTCCTGTTATACCAGCCACCAGTTGTTGCGCAACCTATTCGAAAAAAAAACTATCGAAAGTTTGAATTATATATATTTATTTGTTTTGGGTTTGATTGGGTGTTTTATTATGTTGTGGTTTCAGTTGAGAAGTTTATAAAGGGTAAACCTACGAAGTCTGCTCTACTTACAGCTGCTTCAACTCAGCATAGACTTGGCTTCGGGCCTGTAGATGTAATGCCAATGCAGGGCTGCGGGGCAAACCCTATGGCTCGTGTCTATAGCCCCGATGAGCTTGTTCGTCGGTTAAAACTTACTGAACCTCCTTGTTTTGGTTCAACAGATGATATTGTTAGAGATTATAACATGTATGTCACTGAATACGGGGAACTCATGAGCAGCGTTCGAGAACAAATCAAACGCATACCCCATAAGAGTCTACGTGCAGCTTTCATACAATGGTGAGTGAGCTGAAACAGCACTTTAGTATTTCATCTTTGTCTCTGAGCTTTGTTTAGGCAGCCCATAGTCTTTTTTTCATACGCCGTTCTCGCTGTTGCTGTGTTTCAGGAATGCTCTCATGATCAAGCCAAACAGTTTTCAGGTGCTCTCTCCTTTTCTCGACGAAGAAAGGGGTTTCAAAGCAAACGATGTGGATGCTGTGATAATTGTGCTTCAAGAAAACATGAAACTGGGCTCACGAAGACAAAAACTTTTCTTAGAAAACATTCAGTTTGTGCTGAATCTCCTTAGCACGAATGCTAATTGGGGGAAAGCATCGATCAGTTATCTGGGAAACATCCGGGGAACGCAAGCTAAGGCTATTCTCAAGCCCAATACGCAATCACTTATTCATATTATGCGGGAAACACATCAACCGCTAAGCGTATGCAACACAGAACAGTCTATTAAAGGAGGAGAGAAAGGGTTCATAGGCGCCGTCCTTGATATTCCTCAAATGGGTAAACTGACTGTTATGGGTGCTCACCTGAAAGGCTGGGATGCAAAACAATTTGAAAATGTCTTCCCCGATCTGTTAAAGGATTGCGGGAGCCTGCACATAGGTAAGACTAACCCGTAATGGATGCACACTGAGGCACTAGCCGCATCATAATACCCTGCTTATACAACAGCACATGTGGATTCCTCGTGCAAAATTCACTTAATAACACCAGCTGTCTCGGGTATCAGATCATGCAGAACATACTTCCGCAATAAAACTGCAATTTGTTTTATTTCACTTAGAGCACGAGACCCAGCTTACGCGTACTTTTGTGTGACGGTCTGCGTCCCTTGTGTTGTCCTGCAGGACTTGATTCTTTCCCCTTGGGAGTGGTGTTTGGAGGCGATTTCAACGAACACTTGCACGCTGATTCCTTGTCGCACCTTTACAGGACCGCCCGTCTAGACACGTCACAGTATCCTGTCTTTGCAAAGGAACAGGCAGCTTCTTCCGAAGAGCGTAAGGAGATCGTACTAACACTCTTGTAGCCACATCCTATTAGGAGGATAGTTGTACCATTTCATGGTATCTTTGTCTTTCTGTTTCTGTTGCTTGTTTCCATAGCGGAAAATATCAAGATGACGAGGTTGATAACGGAGGCGCTCGCTGAACCAGTCGCCATTATTGATAACACATATGGTCCCCTAATTTGGTCCGCCGACAGGCTGGGCAGGAGCGTCAATGTGGCCGGTGAACCCAGAACGCTTCCCGCGTCTTTGAGGTCCTTGGGCTTCAGATTTATCAGTACATGCTACAGCGCTGGATACACGTACAAGTGGACCCGAGGGTGTCAATATCCAGCGGAACCGCCTGTTACGGTAAGCATTCGTCGTCATTTCGATATTGTTTCTGATGCCATCATCCCCCTCGCTCCGCCATAGATAGGTGTATGCCTACTGACTGAGATCGTATAAATTCACGTGACTGCATTTGTGATGTGATGTCGCTTTCGCAGGGTCACTCGCCGTTCAGTGTGCTGAAGAAGTGTCTCGCTCCAAAGGTGTTTTCCTCTCGTCGAGGCGTTGGGTATCTAGACAGAGTAACTGTACGCCTCCCCTCAGCTAGCACGGAAGTGCTGGATCGGATGTTCGAAACGGGAAGTCCAGCGGGTCCATTGCCGCCAACGTTCGCTTCGATTCTCCAAGGCGTACAAGTATACGACGTGAGAAGTGACCACCTGCTAGTGGGGAACATTATCGAATTTCTCAAAGTTGAGTAGCAACTGAAGAAAGGACCAATACATGTCTTATGCTATGAACACGAAGGCGGGCGCAACGAGCCGTTTCGCCCTGCTGCAATCAGCAATTCCTACAGTCAGGTTTGCGTTTTCATCCGACGATGGCTTCTCAAGACAGTTGGTCCACCATCTCGGCGTGGGGTCCAACTGGGCAAAAAGGCTCTGAGAGGCTGGCAGTTCACTTATATCGATCCAGTATTCGGGGAATTCGTATAAAACTGGTGAATATCTTTCCCAGCCACGCCCTTTACGATGTCTCTGATTTGGTCACACTTTGACTACAGCGATCACGCTGCGCACTATTGTTGATAAATGTATGTTTGACGGCATGTAGGGAAGGTGAAGAAGTCTTCTACATTTGGGCATTCAAGGTTTAGAATGCACAGTCCTTGTGAATTTGTATACCGTTCGGTTTCCTGTTGTCTGTCGCCCCATTTGCCAAGCATGTCAATGCCGGCAGATAACCCCTACCGCGTAGTTTTCAGAATTACTTTTATCTGAGCATTTTGACATGCTCGTCCTGCTTTTGTTGAGAGTTTACGAAGGCTGGGCGACTTCGTAGTCTTGCTTGAGCAACGCAGCAACTCCAACAGTGTTTGTTGTGCTGACTGGAGGGCTCTACGAATAGAGCCAAAGTACCCTGGCACAATGTTTTTGTAAACTGCTTCCTTTCTACATCGCATTCATACTCCTTAGGTGCCCACACGAACGCAATTTTCGTGAGGTCGGACGACGGTCTCGGCACTGTAGCTATAACAGCAACCTCTTTAGTACCAGACAAGGAGTGGACCCGAAATACATGTTCTGCCTCAGCTCATAGTAGCCGTTTTGAGCAAGATGCACTCGTATGCTCTAATGGGCTGCTATGCACTCAAGCTAGCAGTAGAGGAGGCCGGGGTCTTCCAGCGGCTCCTGGTGCTCCCATTGAGGAAAATATCCTCACTTTTCCAGCATGTCCGTAGCTACACCCCAGGTACACCCTTAATCGTAGAGTCTTACGATTCCCAAGCGGACATGGACAGATATGCCAGTGGGTTGCAAAGTAACACCTGTAGAAAGCTATGAGAGCATTAATGTTATGGATAGGCTGAGCAAATACGCCCTCTTCAAACCCTATTCAACTTTGGTTATCATAGACTCGTCCACTATTCATTTACCACGGTTCACATTGCAGCATACCCAACTGCAAGACGCGCTCCACAGCAGCGCCACCGAAAACACAACCACGATCCCCTTAAGGCGTGTACTAACATTGGCAACCGTTCTATAAATACTTGACCCACAAAAGGTAAGCCGAGCAAATGTTCGAGTATGCGCCCCAACTTCACTCATGCGAATAGTCACCTAAATACATCTCTAGGATGACCATTCTGAATGTTTCTAGCCTAAGCAGCTACACGTAATCCCACATTGTTTATTCAACTTGGGCCCTAACTTCTATTGAAAACATTGGCTGCACGTTTACACACGGTCAACTGCGCAGTGGTGTTGCGGGTCACCAGCATGACTTCTCCCGCATTGCACTCGCATTATTTATTATAAACAACTTCAATTTATCATATTTACAATTCTAAATTTGAGTCCAAACTTATTTTCCTACTTTTTGCTGCTTGACGAGAATCACAGCTGCACTTGACCCTGTGTGGGGCTTGGGGCTGGCCAGCAGTGGCACGTCGCTGAGCAGGCCTTGCTCGTGCTATGTTCTGAGCTGCCCGAAGGCGACTCGAGCCTGGGTTGCCCCCTGCGTTCTTTGAATTGTTTCGCTTGCCGTATTCTATTATCCCTTCGATTTATATTCTTTCGTCTTGCTTCTATCGGAAGGTGGGTTAATTGTGGTGATTAACACTCCATGCTCTGCCCGGAGCTGGTGCACGCCCTTATACCTGTGCAGACTTTAGAGACAGTGGGCGGGCTTAATTTTTAACGGCTGTATACAGTGTTAGTGAATGCATCAATAATATGTGTTGCATATGAGGCTTCTCTGCAGCAGGGGTTGGAGGAAACAATGCTGAATCTTGCTGGAGGCTTACTGGTCTCCGCACGAGACCTGTAGCGAGGGTCCTCAGTGATAACAGAAGACTATCAAGCTAGTGTCAAATAATTAAGATAACAACTGTAAACTAGGCAGCTGTTCTCTGTCGTGTCCACGAAAGTCCTCCTCACCTTGGCCTGGTGCTGGTGGTGAGAGAGAGCCCGTCGGAAGTTGCAGAGGACACTGCTGCAGCTCCTGCTGAATGACAGTCCCAAATGCAACATAATCGACACATTTTTTGATGCCTACAACAACAATGCATTCACTTGTTCGCCACGTGTTTGGCCGTCAGTAGACAGCCTCCAACCAAGTAGAAGTACAGGTGCCAACCAACGTACGCAGACCATCATAGAATTGCAAGCTTCATTCACCCGATTGTAACAGACCACGCTTATACGAGTGCGAATTAGATACTTTTACATCCTAAATAGGCGCTTGCTCTACTATTATAGACTCACAAACTCGCGCACGGAGTCTACTATAACTGGCATTCCGTAGCGGGATGGTTCGCACAGTGCGCGCTCCTGCATAGGCGTTAATAAACCCCAAATGAATCTGAGAAGCTTTACAATAGACCACAATTCACCATTCGAATGAATCAGGGAAACTCGATATAGATAGAGCTAGGCGGTTTGTGCCGGCCCAGTGTACAGAAACGCTCGGCCAGCCCCAAATACAGGCAACGGTTGCGTCATAGAAACACTTTGCCTGGTCCACCTGCTACACAGTCTGAAATAGGTTTCATTGGCTTTCGGATTAATGTTTTCTTATAGCTGCAATATTTTCAGTGCCATTTCTATCGTGGGTTGAAGAGCAGCACCGCGGTTTCTATCGACCAAATCAACACGCCGCAGTCGCTGGGTGACTTGACCCTTCGTACGCGGAAATATTGCTGTTCTATGTGTGATGTTGAAACTATTTATTTTTCTAATGTTTGAGTTGATAGTATTTCATTGTTGGTGACGATCTTGACCGGCTCCCTGGAGTCGGACAGAAAACCTTGTCATCGACGCAGCTCCAATAAGCACGAAGATCTGGGCTTCGCTCTGATCGTGCATTTCAATTATTCCTTTGAACACGCACAAAGTTTTATTATTGAAGAAGGTCAGGGCGCCCAAGGAAAATGGCGTTAGCTCTTCTTAGTCATACGGCAGCCTTTCGACGCACCTCCTGCTGGGTATTGTTCCTTATGCAGGTCTGTGCCCTCCCAGCTTTTTCTTCTCCAGCAGTCGGTACATACTATGTGCCCAGTGAAGATATGGAAATGTTCACGCCGGTCCAGGTTTCTTCGGAACAAATGGAGCATCCCCTGCTGCGGCCCCGCAAGTCGTACGCGAGGGAACTTGCAATCTGCCGTATTTGCTGTGTCTTCATCGTGACCTTTGTTCTGACCGTCGGTGTCAGACAATTTTCAAGCCGCTATAAGAGAATTGTAAGCTTAGAAATATCATTATCACCACAGAAATCACCGTTGCACCACGTTTGCGCCCGATTTTCAAGTTTTTTCTTGTTTGGTGGAATATAATAGTGGTATCTGTTCGTTGTCCGCTACTTCGCGTTTGCTCTAGTGCATACTGGATAGAATATAGGACACCATCCCCGTGGAGATCTATTTCAGTGCTGTGTCTGGTATGTACAGTTGATGTTGCCTGTAGTGGCCTCCTCAACGCATTTGACGCATTCCGTAGATCTTTATACTTTAGAGGCATTAGCACTAATGCTCAGCTGAATGAGGCAGCGGACTGGTGCTTTCTAAAGCATTGTATGAGATGCGACATGGGAGTAGCTGATATGGGATAGAAGTTACAGATACGTGCATGACGGGGATTTGAGGTATCGGCCAATGGCGAGGCATGCCTGCAAGCCCGTTAGTATGATCAGTGATGGCCATCGCTCTTAAGAATTTCAATATGTATAGGCAGGATCTGTTTTATATGTGCGTTCCGGGGGCAAAAACGCACTCAAGGCCTCGTGAAACGACAGCAAATGATAGTGGCGTGTATAGTTCGTTGCCAACTGTGCAGCTGAGCAGAGTAGCTGTTGGCAAAAGGTTTGTTCTACAAAGAGGAACATGTATCTGAGCGGTTCTATTCTCTATGAATGAGTTTGGTGGTGTGAGTATCCTTGACGCTGTATGCAAATCATAAGCGAAAATGGTAGCCGAATCGGAGAATATGTTGCACAAAGGGCTCTCCTTGGGGTGGTAATGGGTTAAAGATGCCTAGCATGTGCGGACTTCTGCAGGATGATGACGATACAGCTGAAACAGAAGGGGCTAAACCATCTCCTCTTTCCAGGCTTACAAATTTTCTTTTTAACAGACGCCCCCGGCAGGGCTCAAAGGGCGCCAAAGCACAGAATATGAACGATGAGCCTGATGGAGCTTGGCCTGCTACGGCCACCTCAGAGCAGGAAGAAGGAAGGGATCAAATGACGGTAAGCAGGGTTCTATCTCACACTTCTCCTTAGCACCTGATTCTACTTTGTGCTTTTCTGTGATAGAAAACCAAAAAGGCTGCTCATTAGGGGTGGACCTCCTACTACTCTCCAGCTGGCGATTCATTGCTGGTTATACGCATAGGCACATTAGGGTACGCGCATAGGCGTGCATCAGGGTGCCATATCGGGGCAATAAAGTCAGTGACGACTATTGGCACATAGTATTTTGTCTGTTATACCACGCTGTGAAGCGGCAGCTTGATGACCTCTTCAAAGACGAATAATACTGCCATACTGGGCTTCGTTCCCCTGAATATACAGATCGTAGGTTCCGTATTTTCGTCTGTTCAGTGCAGTGTGCGACAAGGAAGACGCTTCACCCTGATTCACCTTGGTACATCTTCTATGCATTATACTTGACTCGTGACAGTGTACTGTGGGTGATACCCTACGTTTGGGACGGTCTGACTATGATCATTCTTTCTTGCTGCAGCGTAACTTGATAAATGCTTAGGCCTTGATAAATAATTAGGCTCCAGCACTACTCAGTAAGTAGCTAATTTGCGTTTCGGTGCCGGTGCGGTGAATTTCGGTGGTCAACTGGGTGGACCTTTCAAACGCTTACAGAACTGTATTAAGAGCAGACGGATATGCCCTTCCTGCGACTTGCAAGTACGTAGAGCGGCAAATTCAGATGGTCGGGCACTCAAGCAACGGCGATTCAGGGTGAACGTTAGCGGCAAAAAAACAGTTATGTGCGCGGAGCCCCAAGGTGCACACGCATCTATGGGCGTCCAGTATCTACGACCAATTTGTGCCATCTAATCCCGACAGACCATGCTGATTTTCATAAAATGAACCCTGATTCAGCCGATAGGTTCGTTCGCAGCTTGTACGTTATTGGCATTTTGGACTGTAATCTCTTTAGCGCCTCCGCATTGCACATTTCTCACTGGCCGCATTGCTGATGTGCTGGGATTGAGAGAGAGAGAGAGAGAGAACTGGATCAGCTAGAGTGGACGCGCCTTTCGCAGCCCAGTTTGGTGGACTTATCCAATGCAATCGTTGGGTACGTAAGAGTTCGCTGATAATGCTCGGCACGAAGGAAGCGGGCGTTACACAGGAGTGGAAGGATTTAGCCCAGTTGCCAGAGCGCCAGTGCAACTGGTGCCACTTTGGTTTGTAACGTAACAGAGAAATATGGGAAAATGGTGTTGATGATGCGAGGGGAGGACAGATGAACTGAGCCACTGGTATTGGGTGGAAAAGCGGGAGAGACATTGACAGCACCGCTGGGTAGGTTCCGACTGAGCTAATCTGGCATCTAAACCGTGCGATATTTGCGCATTGGGAGAACATTTGAGAAGTGCGTGTATGGCGACCAGCCCACAGCAGGGGTGTTACGGTTGGCTTGGTCTGGCTCCACTTTGGACAGCGTGTGAGTTTGTTTAGCGGCCATAAGCACTCAATCATTGCCCTGTACAAGCTTATGCAGGGTGAGTGAGTAACAAACAAAGGTATACGGAGGTGATGCTGAGTCTGCTCGGAAGGGCGCTGCAATAGTCCTTGAATTCAGCCCTACAACAGAATCTGCTAAGGAGAATTGCAAGGGGAGATTGCAAGGGCACGCAGCACCTAATCTCGGAAAAAGTTGCTCTACTCGTTTACTGTCTTGCCACGTCCTAGGCACTGCATGTTGTTCCCGAGGGCTCCGTTGGCGCCATCAGGGGGCATGATGCAGCACCCCATTTTGGCAATTTAAGATGCCTGCATGCAAGCTGCTGGGCACAAATACTGGTGAGCTGTTGCCTTCTCTGAGGCACACTAATCACGTTTTCCCTTGCGTTGCTGGCAGAAAGTGCGTTGGTTTGATAAGCCACCGATACACGCTCGATACTTTTGTGTCTCCCATGCCTCGCAAAAATGTTGACGCGTTTGACGATTGGCATTCGGCGCGTCGTTAAACATTGCAAACTGCAACGAATTACAGTCTTCGTGCGGTACTGAGTTGCATGATAGGTACATCAGATGTGGGAACATATATGCTTGGGCCACTATACCAGAGAGCTTGGTGACAGGGCTTGGGTTAAGACGTGAGGCTTTATGATGGCCACAGCTGTGAGCCCTTCTTACTGGCGGATGCTACAGCAAGTATGTTTTCCGCGTGGCATACGCGCCACAGATGGCTTGTTAGGCTCTTTTCCTGGGGCATTTTAAGACCTACACCCTACGAAACTATAACAAATGACTCCGCATAGTTGTTCAGCCCCGTGCTTGAACAACAGGCTGCTACTCTTCGTGCATCTCTTGCCTGGTGGCTTGTATACACTGTATCCGCCATCCACATGATGCAACGTCAGGCTTGCGGTTGGTCCTACTTCCCGTTTAGAAGTACGACCAACCACGGGCTTGACGTTCCATCACTGCGTGTAGGTTATTAACCAGTATTGATGCAAAAATGGCTCTCCTTTCTATCGGGTGTATTTGGTCAGCGGAAAGACGATTTCTCATTCATGTTAAAGGCTCTGAGACCAGCATTGCAACTTGCGCCTTTGTGTACTTACCTTTTCCCCTTGTCGCACAGTCTGTACGTTGTTGGCTTCATCATACAAACGTTGCACTTGCACAGTCATTGCGGCGATTACGGAATGCTCGCTGAATTGCTTTGGGGCTGATGGGTGGCTTGTTTTTATTGCCTTGAGCTGCCTTGGACATCTCACGATTCGTTCTATTAGAAGGCATGGGAAATTAAGCAGCACCTCCTTATTGCTATTCTGTACAGGAAGCTTGCAGGTGTGCGGCGTTTTGCTACAGAGAGTATGATTTGCTTTGTTTCTGTGCTGCGTCCCTTCAACCAGTGGACAGATGTGCAGCATTATGCGTCGGCTTGTCGAATATTTTCATTTGGTCTTAACGAATAGCTGCCCGTAGAGTTGCCCAGCAATGGCACCCAACTGTGAAAAGCGCTACGTGGTGCACCTAATCAGAAAGTGCGTCCCATATGTTCATACTCAAGCACGCACTGTACCGTTGAAGCAGTCTAGGGCATGCTGCTGGAAAGTGCAGGTTGTTTAAGCACTTGCGATAGTTGATGGAAACTGGAACGCCCTTAAAGGTGCAAATTACCATGTGTGCTACCTAGGTCTATCTGATCTCCGTCTACTTTACCTTTAATATTTTCCTTCCGAAATAGATTGTGTGTTGAGGCTACTCCGCATGATGACCGAAGTTCATAAGCGGCAATTCTCCGCATCAGAATTTGACTCAACAAGGCCAATATCCAGACGTTATACTGTGATGCTTGAAAGTAGCCGGCCAGCAGGCGTTTTTCCTGCACTAGAGCAATGACTATTCTTGCGCGTGCGCAAAAGCTTGTGCGTTTGTATTGTTGTTGGCTACTGCTTAAATCGTTGTGGGGAGAGAAATATCGTTCAGTTATGACGCAACAGCCCTAATCCAGCAGGCGCATATGAACACATGAAACATGCTCAGCAAGCACCTACAGAAGTGGGACGTTCACGTACGAGCAAAAAGCTGAAAAGGTCATTGCACCCCTCCCGGGTTCATTTATTTCCTCACTAGGTACACGCGTATCAACCAAATGCTATGCAAAATGCTCTTAATCGTGCTCAGCCAACGATGGCTGCGAATCACTTCTTGCTCCACCCTCAATCAGACAACTTTATGCGAGTCCCCTCTTACTTAATGCCGAATTGCTTTGAATAAAAACCCGGCGTAGGTACGGGGTCTCCTGTCTAAAGGCGAACGCAGCGACTAAGCTAGGGTAGCAGTGTGGAGGGTTGGTGAACGCGGAACAGAAGGTGGGTAATGCGTTTCCTCCGTTGTAGCTCATTCTTGAGCTTTAGGGTCAGTATCGAGGGGTAGTTAAGGGACAAGCAATGGGATTAACGAACTGTCTCAGCTTCTTACGCGTTTGTACCAGGCTCCGTGATCATTTTGCCGACACAGGAAGTGCGGCGGTTTTGCTAACTTGCATAGATGGCATCTGGCATGGAAAAGCTGACGTTGTTCCTCCGGAGGAAATTGGCTCTGTGTGTGTGTG